>OZ030016.1:30332710-30537710 GCA_964023405.1 Apodemus agrarius | reverse complement strand
ACCAACCTCTTGCCCTTTCAGAACTAGGGTGACATGCTGATTCGGGGTGTTTCGAGATCCCCCATTGGCTTCCCTCAACTCCACCCACACACCTTTGTAAACAGCATCTCAGGAAACCGTCCTCTTTGCCCTCTGAACGCATGACGGACGTGACATCTCTCGCCCAGGTTCGGGCACTGCACTTGTGCCTGTCACGGAGCAAAGGGACAGACTAAAGCCACCTAGCCCGCTCTTCCTGGAATGCAGACCCCGTGCACCTACGAGGGCATGCAGGGAGTTGAAATAGATCATTCCTATCCGCATCCTCTCCACTCTTAGGGTTTTAAATATTTATTCGAGAAAGAGAAACTTGATCGCATCCCTAAGACTTGCTGCCAAGAGGAGAATAGTCAGCTCCGTAAACACAGGCCTGGTGATTGCACTAATTCTTTCTCTTTCTTTCTTTCTTTCTTTCTTTCTTTCTTTCTTTCTTCCTTCCTTCCTTCCTTCCTTCCTTCCTTCCTTCCTTCCTTCCTTCCTTTCTTTCTTTTCCTTTTTTCTTTTTAGAAACAGAGTTTCTCCGTGTAAGCCCTGGCTGTCCCGGAACTCACTCCGTAGCCCAAGCTGGCCTCGACCTCAAAAATCCGCCTATCTCTGCCTCCCAAGTGCTGGCATTAAAGGCGTGCGCCCGGCCACACTAATGTACTGAAAAATGCCGCGCCAGTGGAGGCCCTGCAGCTGAGCGGCTCGGCACCCCTGCAGCTGAGCGGCTCTGCAACCCTGCAGCTGAGGCCAGGTCTAGCGAAGCCGCAAGTCCACGGAGCTTCGCCAACGGCACAGACACCGTCCTCCCCCACCTGCGCCTTCGTGTCTCCTAGAATGGTTCCCGTGAAATACCCACGATTGCCCTGCTAGGTAAGGAAGTTTTCTGCACTGATTGCGATTGTGAGACTCAGGCCAACAGAATCAAGTGCCTTCTGTGAAGACAGGAGTGCAGTCGGTGCTGGGTCTCAGAAGCTGACCACGACCCGAGAGGAAGATAGAACCTACCGGAAGAGGCTGTGTGGTCTGCGTGCTGTGTGCCTGAGACGTCGTCTATTATATACAGCAGTCATCGTTTGGTGTAATAAGGATCTTATACATCCTATGAACTTTTGCATGGGCCAAAGTCTTTTCCATCCAGAAACTACAATAACTCCATTTTCCCCCTCATCGACAAATCATATTAGCTAGTCTTCGGTTAGGTTGCCTTGTCCCTGGAAACTCCTGGAAAATATTTACTTGATTTCAGTCCACCCCAGCTATTCCTCCTCAGCACCACCCGTCATATTTTTATAGTGTTTTTAAAAATGATGTATTTATGTTGTGTATATGAGTACACTGTAGCTGCCTTCAGACATAACAGAAGAGGGCATCGGATCCCATTACAGATGGTTGTGAGCCACCATGTGGTTGCTGGGAATTGAACTCAGGACCTCTGAAAGAGCAATCAGTGCTCCTTAACCACAGAGCCATCTCTCTAACCCTGCAGTGTTTTTAATTATATATAACTGCAACATCTCTCCCTTCTCTTTCCTCTCTTCAAATGCTCCCATAGGCGCTTCCCAGCCCTCCTTCAATTCCTGGACTCGTTTATTCACTAATATTATCACATGCATGTGTGTATGTATGCATGTGTACATGTGCGTTTGTGTGTGTCTGTGTGTGTGTGCATATGTGTGCGTGTACATACGTGTACTCCTAATTATAACCTGCTCAGTCCATACAGTGTTACTTGCATGTATGTTCTCAGGAATGAACATTTGGCCCTGGACAACCGATTCTTCCTTCCCTGCTAAAGGCCACCTCTCCTGACTCCAGCTTTGCCACCCACCTATGGTTCTGTGAGTCCAGCTGAGGCCTTGTGGGCTTTTCCCCATCCACTGTGGCGTGTCCTTTGGTGTCCTTCATCAACTCCCATTTGTCCAGTCCTCTGGTGAGACTTTTGGGAGGGGGTGGCTTCTGAGATTACTAGAAGACAGTCTCACAGCAAACTTCCTGATCTCCCTGGCCCTTACAGTCATTTCAGTCTCCGTTCTGAGAGGTTGAGCCTGAGCCTTAGTCTGGGGACTGTTTTGTCAATACATCCACTGGGACTGGGCCCCACAGCTCTGTGTCTCTATTAATTATGGTTTTCTGTAATGGTCTCTGGAAATGTCTCAACACGTTTCCTCGTTGAAAGGTGAGGACCACACTTATCTGTGGTGTAAGGACAAGTGTTTATAGGTGTTGTTACTGATGGCGCTCATTTAGTAAATTACTGGTTGTAGATTCTCTTCCAGTAGCTATGACTTCTCTGGCTCCGAGGATTAGCCTGATTTCCAGTACCAGGAATGGTTTCCTTCTTGTTGACTGAGTCTTAAGTCCAATTAGAGGGCTGTTGGCTATCAACAAGGTGTGTATGTGCCACTACTGCGCCCTTAGTTATGGTGAGTGGCCATCACCCTAACGCCACCAGGGACACCCATGTGGCCCTGGCAGGTGACACAAAGTGCCATCCTGCACGTTACCGTTGCTTTCCCCAGGGCCGCGTCGTCTCAGCCTTCCATGGCCTCCCTCCCTATCCTCACAGATGAGCTAAAGCCACACTCGCATGTTTGACTAAGCTTTTCAAGAAACTGATTCTTAGCATGAGGCGTTTAAACACATGGACCTTGAAAACTACAGACCTAGGGTTCCCAGCTTTAAAACTGTAGCCTGGCCGGGCGTTGTGGCGCACGCCTGTAATCTCAGCACTTGGGAGGCAGAGGCAGGCGGATTTCTGAGTTCGAGGCCAGCCTGGTCTACAGAGTGAGTTCCAGGACAGCAAGGACTACACAAGAGGAAAACCCTGTCTCGGAAAACCAAAAAAAAAACAAAAAAACAAACAAACAAAAAAAAAAAAAACCTGTAGCCTGGTTTCTTCCTTGTTAGCTAGGAGAGTCTACGCTTGATCTTAACCAAGAGACCAAGAGATTAGCTAAAAGAGTTGTCTTAGTCAGGGTTTCTGTTCCTGCACAAATATCACGACCAAGAAGCAAATTGGGGAGGAAAGGGTTTATTCAGCTGACATTTCCACATTGCTGTTGATCACCAAAGGAAGTCAGGACTGGAACTCAAGCAGGTCAGGAAGCAGGAGCTGATGCAGAGGCCATGGAGGGATGTTTCTTACTGGCTTGCTTCCCCCTGGCTTGCTCAGCCTGCTCTCTTATAGAACCCAAGAATACCAGCCCAGGGATGCACCATCCACAAGGGGCCCTCCCCCTTGATCACTAATTGAGAAAATGCCCCACAGCCGGATCTCACGGAGGCGTTTCCCCAACTGAAGCTCCTTTCTCTGTGATAACTCCAGGCTGTGTCAAGTTGACACACAAAACCAGCCAGTACACGAGTTTTAGAAACAAAACTAGCTGCCTTCTTTAGGTTTGGGCCTAGAGCTGGAAGAACGTGACTTTTGCCGAACTCTGTGGGACCATGTGCATCATGAAGGTACCCGTGAAGTAGCTCAAACACCAGCCTGCAGTTATCAGAAAGACCCCTAGACTTGTTCCTTCGTGCCTGACTTCAAACCTTTGGATATATTGTCTCTTCAAAGGGTGGAGTCCCAAGCGGGAGGAGCTGCCTTCTCGTGCCGTAGAAAGTCCCATTTCTGATGCTTCATTTCACCCTCCAGCATTTACCTTAAATGAGGAAGACCAGGAATGGCTGCCCTACCCAGCAGGGCTCCCTTTGCCCCAACCAGGCAAACAGTTTCCCAAGAGGTCCTGCTCTTCTGGGTCTTAGAGTGTCCACATCTTGCAGCAAGCCAGGCATAGGAAAAGTCAAAGTTAATTCTCAAGTCTTGAGAAAAGGCTCCAGCTTTTCTCAAGGTCTGTGACTGACCTCTTATGGACAACTGTTTGCATAGCAATCCATGTTCATAGCTACCCAAACTGGGAATGATGTCATTATACCAAGCATGTTTGGTTCTCGGATCACAAATTTCAAATCCATTCATTCTAGAAACAGATGTAGTAACGAGTCTTTGAAGATTGCCACACCCCCCCCTCCAGAACCCTCCCTCATGGTATAAAGCCCTTTTGCAGTCCTCTCTCACGGGAAATCTGGGCTACCTTCGCCATGTACAATGTCAACAGAATTCGGCAAAAGTAGCATTCTTCCAGCTCTAGGCCCAAGCCTAAAGAAGCAGTCTAGTTTTCAGTTTCTAAAATCTCTTAACTACCTGCTCCGACTCTTGGCTAAGATCAAGTGTAGACTCTCCTAGGAGCTGATAAGGAAGAAATCAAGCTACAGTATTAACGAGACCACACAGAGAAGAGGTTGCACAGAGAGAGGCCCCTGTCCAGCAGACAAACCCCAGAGGTGAGCAAGGCCTTTGTGGAGAGGGAAAACAGGTGGGGAGACAGAGTCTTACTCTGTAGCACAGGCTGGTCTCAAACTCTCGGTGCTATTGAGCCAGCCTGGAACTACCTAGTGAGTTCCAAACCAGCCTGAGCTACAATGTCAGATTGTCTCATTATGTATGTGTATATGTGTATGTGTGTGTGTTATATGGTGTTATATGTGTATACGTATATATATATATATATATATATATATATATATGTACATATGGTGTATATATGTGTATATGTATATGTGTGTATATATGGTGGTATATGTGTATATATGCATATGTATATATGATGTGTATATGTGTATACAATACATAATATATATACAATTTTTAAAACCTGTACAGGAGAAGTTAACCCTGGAATGAAGCCAAGAAGAGTCTCTTCCATTTGTGACTTTCAGCTAGTCCATCACCTAACCCAACAGCTCAAGTGTACTGTGTAGCCCCAGGACCATGGCAGTGTTGTCTTACAGGAAATGCCCAGACAAAAGAACAATTTATACCCCAAGAGTGAACTTTCCACCACTCCCCTCTTGTTTTAAAATTGTAAAATTGCATTTTTCCCTTTTCATCATTAAAATATTTTAGGACTAGCTAGAATTAAGGTCCAAGGACCAGAGAGCTGACTCAGAGGTTAAGAACACTTAATATTTCTGTAGAGGATCTACATTCTGTTTCCTAGAATCTGTGGTGTGAGTGTGTTTGTGAGTGTATATATGTTTGTGTAAGAGTGTGTGTATGTATGTGTGTAGAAAGTAGTCTAGGGCTGGAGAGATAGCTCAGCGGGTAAGAGCACCAACTGCTCTTCCAAAGGTCCTGAGTTCAATTCCCAGCAACCACATGGTGGCTCACAACCATCCGAAATGAGATCTTCTGGTGTCTGAAGACAGCTACAGTGTATTTACATATAACAAATAAATAAATCTTAAAAATTAAAAAAAAAAAGAAAGTAGTATGGTGTGGGAGAGTTGTATGTATATTTGGTGTGTGTGAGTGGTGTATGTGTGTGTATGTGTGTGTGTACCCATGGAATACCAGAACATGGAAAGTTAGAGGCATGAGAATCAGGAGTTCAAGACCTCACTTAGCTATATCAAGAGTTTGAGACCAATCTGGAATAATGAGACCTAGTCCTTCAAAATAAGACAAAGCCAAGCCGGACGTGGTGGCGCATGCCTATAATCCCAGCACTTGTGGGGCAGAGGCAGGTGGGTTTCTGAGTTCGAGGCCAGCCTGGTCTACAGAGTGAGTTCCAGGACAGCCAGGGCTACACAGAGAAACCCTGTCTCAAAAAACTGTACTGGCTAGTTTTGTGTGTCAACTTGACACAGGCTGGAATTATCATAGGAAAAGGAGCTTCAGTTGGGGAAGTGCCTCCATGAGATCCAACTGTGGGGCATTTTCTCAATTAGTGATCAAGTGAAGGAGGGCCCCTTGTGGGTGGTACCATCTCTGGGCTGGTATTCTTGGGTTCTATAAGAGAGCAGGCTGAGCAAGCCAGGGGAAGCAAGCCAGTAAGTAACATCCCTCCATGGCCTCTGCATCAGCTCCTGCTTCCTGACCTGCTTGAGTTCCAGTCCTGACTTCCTTTGGTGATGAACAGCTATGTGGAAGTGTAAGCTCAATAAACCCTTTCCTCCCCAACTTGCTTCTTGGTCATGATGTTTGTGCAGGAATAGAAACCCTGACTAAGACAAATTGGTACCAGCATAGTGGGGTATTCCTGTGACAACTTGACCATGTTTTGGGGAGGACTGTGGAAGGACTTTGGAACTTTGGGCTAGATGGTCCAATCAGTGTTGAGACCTCTGTGAGACCATTGTGTAGGAGCTTGGAAGATAATGTTGAGAACAAGGCAGAAGATGGAGGCCTGGCTTGTGAAGTTTCAGAGGGAAAATTAAAGACTCTTATCAGGGCCATGAAGATTCTGTGGTTTTGGTTAGCTGGGGCTGAAGAATCAGCTGTGAGTAACAAGATACCAAAACCATTAAAGTCAACCTTTGTGTTACTGGGACTATTGATGCTGGTTAGCTGGAGCTAAGAAATTAGCGGTGAGTAAGAAGAGACCAGCATCACTGAGGTGAAATCTTCTGGGATGTGTTTTCTGAGAGCACAGAGAGTGTGTTCCAGATAACCAAGGTTGTGCCTCGTGCTGTAGCAGGACTTGGTACTGTGTAAGAGTCACCCAGGTGGTACTGCTTTTGAAGGCATGAAGGCATCATGAAGAACAGCTGAGGCTTGGTATGCTGAGAGGCCATGGAAGGCCATTGGTGAAAGTGTACCCTCAGTTGTAATTGATGGCCCAGGACTGAAGGGGTCATGCAAAAGAGTTGAGGCTTGGAGATGCCAGTACTATGCGATGACCACCAAGGACAGCAGCAGCAGTGGAGTACAGGCAGCTGGAGCCTAGAAGACAAGGTGTGTGCTACAAAGGGCAGAGCTGGAGAAGTGACTCAAGCCCTTGGAGGAGCCCAGAAGATCATGAGTTGGATCCCAGACATTGAACCATTGGAGTTTGAGTTTTGCTTTTGATTGTGACTGTGTCCTGATATTTTTCCCTCTTGAAAGAAGGTATTTTAGTGGAGCCCACAGTTCAGAGAATTGAATTTTTAAAGGGATTGAGCTTTTAATATGTAAAGACCGTGGGACTTTTTACATTATTGAGATCTTGGGGATAAATAAGAAAGTAAGGGTTGAGGCTTAATAGTGATATGTTGGTGTGTCAAGTTGACAAGGGGTCAATTGTACTGGCTAGTTTTGTGTGTCAACTTGACACAAGCTGGAGTTATCATAGGAAAAGGAGCTTCAGTTGGGGAAGTGCCTCCATGAGATCCAGCTGTGGGGCATTTTCTCAATTAGTGATCAAGTGAAGGAGGGCCCCTTGTGGGTGGTACCATCTCTGGGCTGGTATTCTTGGGTTCTATAAGAGAGCAGGCTGAGCAAGCCAGGGGAAGCAAGCCAGTAAGGAACATCCCTCCATGGCCTCTGCATCAGCTCCTGCTTCCTGACCTGCTTGAGTTCCAGTCCTGACTTCCTTTGGTAATGAACAGCTATGTGGAAGTGTAAGCTCAATAAACCCTTTCCTCCCCAACTTGCTTCTTGGTCATGATGTTTGTGCAGGAATAGAAACCCTGACTAAGACAAAAACCAAAACAAAACAAAACAAAACAAAAAAAAAAAACAAAGCCAAGACAACAAAACAAGTATTAACAAGAAATCAAAAGAAAACATGGAGATATGGAAACTGAAAGCATTAAGCTAGCCAGGTGGAGTGGCATACACTTTTAATCCCAGCAGTTGAGACACATCGGCTAGGAGAGCTCTGTGAGTTTAAAGCCAGCCTGGTCTACATAGTGAGTTCCAGGTCAACAACATAGTGAGACCCTGTCTCTAAAAAAAAAAAAAATTAAGTCAAAATAAAGTAGAAATACAGATACGAGATAAAATGTTAACGTAGCAAGCTAATCTCACTCTTCTTTGCCTGCTTGCCTCGTGGGACTGAGCAACTGCTAGATCCTTGGACTTCCATCCACAGCTGCTCCCCATTGTTGGGGAGTTGGACAACAGACTAAGTCACCAACAAATTCCCTAACTATACAGAGACTACCCATACGTTCTGTGCCTCTAGAGAACCCTGACTAATACATAAGTTGGTGGCTTCAGCAGGAGCCAGTTCCTGATGACCACCACCAACGGGGGACATTTACCAAGACAGGGGTTATGGTATGTGAGAGTAATGTCTAAAATGTGCTCTCAAAATGTAGACGGAGAAGACAGCATTTTATTTCCATGTATTCAAATAAGTACGTCATGGCCAATTCCTAATTACCCAAGAGCAATAGCAAAGAGAAGACAAAGTTCACAGACATGCAGAAAGCAGACTCATGTAAATGACATGAAAGCAGGAAAGGGGCTATTTGGGAAGAGGAAGAAGACCCTCAGTAGAGGGAGAAAGATACAGGAGTGAAGGTATCCTAGTGAAACTTCTTGGCATAAACGGTTCATCACTGTGTGCAATGCATATGCATTAGTAATGGACTTACTGTTCTCACTGCTACACTGTGTGACCAGACACTACGAATACAATGAATATACATTGACAATATAGTTTCTGTTCTCACTGCTACACTGTGACTAAACACATAAAAGCAACTTAGAGGAGGAAGAGTGTATTTTGCCTCACAGTTTGAGGGTTTACAGTCTGCCAGGCGGGCAGGGCATGTCTGCAGGAGCACATAAGACAGTGGGTCAGTGCACCTGCCACCAGGAAGCTGAGAGCAAACAGAGGTCTCTGCTAGGACGTCTCTAAGGCTGTAAAACCTTAAGTCCCCCTCACCCCCAGTGACACACCAGAATGCCACCTCCTAGATATTCTACAATCTTCCCAAGCAGCACTACCAAATGGAGACTAAATATTCAAACACGCCATCTTGTTAGGGACTGTGATGGCTAATCTCAATTGTCAACGTGACCACATCTGGAACGAACTGAAACCCAGCAGCTGGTCATGCCTGTGAAGGGTTTTCTTGATTGGATCATTTGAGGTCAGAAAACCCACCTTAGATCTAGACAACACCTTCTGGTGACAGCCTACATAAAGGGACATGGAAGAAAGAAGATTTTGCTCTTTGTCTGCTTGCCCTGAATCTCATGGGCAAGTTCGTCTATCTTGCTGCTGGGGCATTCCTTTGCTGATACTAGAATTATTTAGCATTCCAATGAAGACTGAAGACCAGCTGAGACACTCAGCCTCATGGACTAGCCTGTAAGCCACTCCAATAAGTTCCCTTTGTGTGTGTGTGTGTCCATTCTATCCGTTCCGTTCCTCTAAAGAACACTGACTAATACATGGGCACTGTAGATTTAAATCACAGCAAGTAACTAAAAGGAAAGAAAAATAAAGTTAGCAAATCGTGTTCTCTCATGAACTCTTCTCATCAGTCACAGGGACTTCATCGTGGTCTCCATAACTTCATATGCCCTATGAGCTGATAGGACGCCAATTTGTATCTATTCATTCAATCATACATTCAGGCTGGACAGTGGTGGTGCACACCTGTAATCCCAGCACTTGGGAGGCAAAGGCAGGCAGATTTCTGAGTTCGAGGCCAGCCTGGTCTACAGAGTGAGTTCCAGGACAGCCAGGACTACACAGAGAAACCCTGTTTCAAAAAAACAAAACAAAACAAAACAAAACAAATCATACATTCATAGAACAAATATTTTGTGACCAATTACTGCGGGACAGTCTGCCTCACGACACATAAAACAAGGTGGAAGCAATTCCTGTTCCTCCTAACCGCAGTTACACTGAATTTGTTTCACACTGTTTTAGCTGCAGCCAGAGAGCATGTTGTACTCTGACAGCGTATTCAGAGATACCACTTCTTCTGCTACATTAGTCACCAAACATCAGACACTCTCCAGACAAGACTAGTTCCCCATCCCCTACCCCCACCCCCCACCCCCCACCCCCTATCCCCCATCTGTCTCTAGATAGCTTGGATTTCTTTTTTCTTTTTTTCTTTTTTTTTCTTTTTCTGAGACAGGGTTTCTCTGTGTAGCCCTGGCTGTCCTGGAACTCACTCTGTAGACTAGGCTGGCCTCGAACTCAGAAGTCTGCCTGCCTCTGCCTCCCAAGTGCTGGGATTACAGGGGTGCGCCACCACCACCTGCTCAGATTTCTTTTTATGACATCAGCACCATTTATTGATGACTGCCGTGACCCTGAGTTACTCCGAACCAAAAGAACAAAAGTGACACTTCTGCAAGGAAGAGGGCTAAGAGAGGGTTCTTTCTTATTGATCGATGGCCGAGAATATAAGTGATGATACATTATAAAACATCATTTATAAATAATACAGTGCACTTGAAAACTAAGAGGACTTCTCAGCAACAGACCCAACCAAAGCAAGCAGTCTTGGGCACACAATCTGGGCAGTGTAATAACAACCACTCAGACTGGAGAGATGGCTCAGCGCTTAAGAGCACTGGCTGCTCTTCCAGAGGGCCCGAGTTCAATTCCCAGCAACCACATGGTGGCTCACAACCATCTGTAATGGGATCTGATGCCTTCTTCTGGTGTGTCTGAAGACAGCTTAAGTGTACTCATATAAATAAATAAATAAATAAATAAATCTTTAATAACAACTACTCTAAAATGCCTATTCACATAACATTAAACATGGGCATGAAAGTGAGGGGAAACAGCCACCTTCACACATGTCCCTTTCTGGGGGGCCTGAGCCCTTCTCGGACTTTTCTTCCCAAGGTCATTAGATGGTTATAACTCCATGACTTGGACAGTGTACAAACTCCCTTAAGTTGACCTACTAAATTATTGACTAGGCCTGGGCAAATAATACTACTAAATATTTTATCTGTATCAAGAAAAGAATTTTAAATGTGTGGCATTTTTTTTTCTTAATTTTAAAAAGAAGGATGAATTCTAAAAGCTGCAGGCTTCAAAACAAAAGCAAAATTCAGGAAATAATGTACATTTCTGCACCTTTAGTATGTGAGAATTAGCTTCACAATTGCTAGCTAGCATAAGGCTCATCGTGTGCAAAATCATACGAATGCCCTGATGGGGGCCAATGCCCTGATGGGGTGGCTTCGAGACGGTGATCACTTGAAACCTGTGACACACAGGTTGAGCAGTTTAAGACGCAGTTTTATTTTCCAGTCTCAAATGAAGCTTACACATTCTGTGAGCTATTTTTTTGGGAGATGATGGAAAGGTGTTGAGAAAGAAAGAGAGATCCCCACGTCCCCATGGCTTCAAAGAATCCTATTGGCATAACTGCACTCATCTAAGAAAACAACCCTGCTAATGATACCCTTTGCACATTATATGTAATTACATTATTACATAAAACAAACTGACTTCTCAGTTACCTGTTTTATGGGAAAGGAGTTCGGGCCTTAGGAGAGTTATACAGAAAGGAACTCCCAGATGTTCTGTTTGGCTTGGATTACACCTTCCTTGGGAAGTGAGATAAAGCTCCCTCTTCCTGTAACAGGCTCAGTCGACTGTGAGCGTCTGCAGGGCAGGCGTGTGTCCTTTTCTTCTCTTCCCATTCCCATGTCTGACTATTTCCTTCCCATCTCTCTGAGCATTTCTCAGTCTCCATGCACCGTCCTGTCTACTCCATGTCTTCTGAGTTCAGCAGTCCTTCCTTGACAGTCATGTGATGCTGTTGTCCCTCCTCCCAGCCACGGGCCGAAGAGTTGTCACCTCAGTAACTTCTGATATCAGCCCATCTCCTGAACTCCAAGCCCACCCGGCAGCTAACTGCCTACTCACTGGTCTTTTTCAATGGGCCTGCGCGAGCACCTTGAGTTCAAGACATCCAAAGTCTTTATCTTCCCCTGTTGATCTGTTCCTTCATCCACAAGCAGAACATACTCAGAGCTGACAAGCACCCTGCCTGGAGTACGGCCATATGGAGACGACGAGCACCGTCTAGAGAACATTCTAATAGTAGTGGATTAGGAGTTGCGGGAAATTCCAGTAAACAACCGTGGCTGGCCATCACTGAGGATTATAAGGCTCTACAGCAGCCGGGCATGGTGGCACATGCCTGTAGTCCCAGCACTTGGGAGGCAGAAGCAGGTGGATTTCTGAGTTCAAGGCCAGCCTGGTCTACAGAGTGAGTTCCAGGACAGCCAGGACTACACAGAGAAACCCTGTCTCAAAAAAACCAAAAATAAATAAATAAATAAATAAATAAATAAGGCTCTACAGCCACAGATAAATCCTTTCAGGGCTGAGCAATTAGCATAGGATAAAATCTGTGATCCCCACCCCCAAGTAGGCCTTTTTTTTTTTTTTTTTTTTTTTTTTTTTTAATTCTTCCAGGCTAGAGGGCCAGCAGGACTGTTTTGGTTGTAAGAAAGGCAGTCATTTTCCGAGGTGGTCTCCACGAGGTGACGTTCTGGGTCTACAGAGACTTACTGCCGACCGCACCATACGGTCCAACAACTTGTTCCGGCGTCCCGGCCTTCAGCATCCCTTCTGTCCGCTCCTGAGGCTTCGTGGGCGCACAAGCTGGGTTACCTGGGCCTCTGCCTCATCTTTCTTCTCTTGGGCTTCAGCCTGCGCATTCTCTTCTTCCGCCACTTCGCTCTCATCGCGCAGGAGTTTCAAGGAAGATGGCGCTGAGACCGAGAAGTAAGCCATTTTTTTGACCCAAGCCTGACGACAGAGCTGGTTTTAATACAGGTGAGTTTTCCCGTTGTTTCCATGGTGTGATCTTAGAGACCCAAACCGCTCCTGCTGACCCTCCTCATATGTCGCTGTGCTTGAGGCCTGATACCCCAGTCTCACCGCACCACCCATCCCTTTAATCTGGGGTTTCATTCCTTGCGAAAATAGAGATGTGGAGAAAAAAATATATGTCAAGTCACCATTGTCCTTTTTTATTCCTTGGATTGACCCAAAGAACTCAAGGGATTTTTCAAACAGGAAGTAGGCGGACGGAGAGGTTGAGGGTAGAGGGCACTTGTAGATTGGGAGACGGGTTGCCTGAATTCGGATTCTTTGTGGACTTGGCAGGTCTGCGTGGGCCTTTTGAGTCCACGAAAGAACAGGATGTGAATCTGGACGTGGGAAGGATTTGAGAGAGAGAGAACAGAGAACAGAGCACACCCACCCACCCTCCCACCCACGACACGCACCTTAGTCACCGCGGTGTGGGAATGTCCCGGCTTGTTTGGCAGCGGTCTTCTGAACTGGAGAGTTGGTGTCTATTTTAAAAGAAGAAGAAAGTTGAAACGGCCCCCGAGCAGAAGTAGAGCCTGGGGCATCTCGCCCAAGTGTTTACCTGGCTTGTAAAGCAGAGAAGCTATGTAATTACGAAGCTGTGATTCGTCTAAGTCGGCTTACAGAAATTAGACACATTGGCCCGGCTGCCGGGAGCCACCAGATAAGACTGATCTGTTGGGGCCAAGTGGTGTGTGACGACGGCAAGCAACTCGAAGGCTTGGGCTTCTGATGAGAAGACACTGCCGAGCTAAAGCTAATTATGGCAGGAAGCAACTCTCTCCGAAGAGAGAGGCTGGGATGGCTTTGCCAAGCTGTGGCAAGCAGGATCCGAAGGAGTGTCTGGGAATTTTCTGGAAAGGCTGACTACAGAACAGGCTCTTCTCATTCAGTCAAGGACTCCCCCGTGGGAGGAACAGAGTCGTCTCAGGTTTCTCTCAGCATCTGTCTTGACTGTGCTCTGCCAAGTTGCTGATAAAGTCATGGCCGTCGGGGGCTGGAGAGATGGCTCCGCGGTTAAGAGCACTGGCTGCTCTTCTAAAAGTCCTGAGTTCAAGTGCCAGCAACCACGTGGTGGCTCGCAACTATCCGTAAAGAGATCTGATGCCCTCTTCTGGTGTGGCTGAAGACAGCTACAGTGTACTTGCATATAATAATAAATAAATCTTTAAATAAATAAAAAAAAGTCATGGACGTGGTTGTATAGCTTAGAAACAAACGTGTAGGATCAAATGACTCCATTCAGAGAACCATGACAAAAATCACAAACAGAGCAGCTCGGAACCAACAGGGATTCTCTCCCCCACATCTCGGGCTGTTGGGAAGTTCAGCCAGTGGTGAATTCAAGCTTGCTGTTGGTCCATAACCCTGAAAGCTGGCTGCTTTTTTGTGTGTGTGTGTGTGTGTCGCCTGCCACATGGTGGAAAGGGTCCTAGCATCCTGGGATGTCCCTTTTGTGAGAGTTTTGCACACTCAAGCTAACCACTTCCTAGTCCCGTTTCCCAGAGGTTAGGATTTCAACAAATGAACCAGGGATGGGAGGGAGACAGACATTCAGATTTCAGTGGTCACTAACTACAACCTAGGTGCCGTTGGAAACTTAGCTTTTTAAAATGGAATGGACTCAGGAAGAAGAGATATAGCTTCCGACTTCTGCTTCCTGTTTGGTCTTGATTCTTCCTGCCCATGGCTCTGTCAGCTTATAAGCCTCTCCCTTGCCAAGAGCTGTGTCTGTGCCAAGAGCTGCAGGAACGAATGTTGATTCCTATCAGGACAAGAGATCGCTCATTAGCATCCCAGTCCAGAGTTAGCAGGACCCTAGCACTTAAGAGCAGAGACGGCTCTTCCAGAGGTCCTGAGTTCAATTCCCAGCAACTACCTGGTATCTTACAACCATCTAAATGAGAGTCGATACCCTCTTCTGGCATTCAGGTATACATGCAGATAGAGCATTCATATACATAAAATAAATAAATGAGAAAGAAAGAGAGAAAGAGAGACCTCTGTCAATACAGGCATAATTGGGTGTAGGAGGATAAATCTACATTTATATCTAAAATGAAGAACACTGAGAATGAAAATGAAAAGATACTCATATGCTAAACTTGGAGGCTAAGGCAAAAGGATCTTGAATTGAAGGCCAGCCTGGGCTACATAGATATCCTGACTCCAAATGAAAAGGGCATTTGCAGTGCTCTAATAGGCATCCTAGACTAGAGATAATTAGGGCAGCAATTACAATGTTTAAATGTGTTGTATGCACATTTCTGCCCACATCTTTGTTCAACAAAAGGTTGTGCTTCTGTTACTTAGTACTTTGAAATGCTTAAGTTTCCTTTGTTTGTTTGTTTGAAGTGCTTTCATTTATACAGTGTTTACTAAAAACTCATTATCTTAAATTTTAAATTTAAAGCCTGGCGGTGGTGGCACACGCCTTTAATCCCAGCACTTGGGAGGCATCGGCAGGCAGATTTCTGAGTTCGAGGCCAGCCTGGTCTATAGAGTGAGTACCGGGACAGCCAGGGCTACACAGAGAAACCCTGTCTAAAAACAAAACAAAACAAAACAAAACAAAAACAAAAAAAAGTAACAAACAAACAAAACAAAAACAAAAACAAAATCCTCAAAGGAGGTAAGAACGCTTCCCCTTTTCCTCTCCCTGATTAGTGTATATGAAACTTACATATAATGCCTTTTTTTTTTTTTTTTGATTTTTCGTGACAGGGTTTCTCTGTGTAGCCCTGGCTGTCCTGGAACTCACTCTGTAGACCAGGCTGGCCTCGAACTCAGAAATCCGCCTGCCTCTGCCTCCCAAGTGCTGGGATTACAGGCGTGTGCCACCACGCCCGGCTTGTTTTTGTTTTTTGAGACAGGGTTTCTCTGTGTAGTTCTGGCTGTCCTGGAACTCACTCTATAGACCAGGCTGGCCTCGAACTCAGAAATCTGCCTGCCTCTGCCTCACAAGTGCTGGGATTAAAGGCGTGCGCCACCACTGCCCAGCCTCTGAATGGATTGTTTTAATTCAGCTCCCCCAGCTTCACACTCCACGTGAAGCTATTGCCACATCAAATTCACTTGGTCCTCCGCCCCGGGAGTTTCAAACGGCAGGACTGTTGCCCAATCCTACTCTCTCATAAATTGTTTCCTGCGCCTTATAAAGTTCAAACAGGCGGTCCTTTAAACAAGTCTCACTATCATTTAAATCTGATAGGAAACGCTTTGAAAATCACTGGCTGGTCATTACACGTTCCTAAAATGCAGGTTCTCATCACCGCAGAGACTAAGGAAAGGAAAAGTGAAAACGTGTGTGTTTGGCCCAGCGTGGCTCCAGGTGGAAGCTGGGTCTGGGACTGCTGCATGCTGTCCGGCCCTAGAGTCAGCTGCTGCTTCCTCCAGGCTGGCCTGGAGCTTGTTAATGTAATCACGGGTTGTCTTTTTTTTTTGTTTTGTTTTGTTTTGTTTTGTTTTGTTTTGTTTTGTTTTGTTTTGTTTTTCGAGACAGGGTTTCTCTGTATAGTCCTGGCTGTCCTAGAACTCACTAGTGGCTCTCGCCTTCCTAATGCTGCAACCCTTTAATACAGCTCCTCATGTTGTGATGACCCGCCAACCATAAAATTATTCCATTGCTACTTCGCAACTGTAATTTTGCTATAGTGGTGAATAATAACGTAAATATCTGTGTTTTCCAATGGTCTTAGGTGACCCTTGTGAAAATGCCTTTCGACAATCCACCCCAAAGGGGTCACAACCCACAAGCTAGGAAATGCTGCTCTTGGCAAATGATAGCCATCCACAAGGCAAGAGAATCATCAGATGCCTTGGCCTTGAGCCATACTCTAAAAATGCAGTTCTCAAGGCGTGTGCCCTGGCCTATGGCCTCACCTTCCCCAAGAAGTATGGTAAAAATACCCATTGGCAAGCCTACCCCGGAACTACTGACCCAGAAACTGAGGATACTCCGAGTCTTCCAGGAGAGCCATTACTTATATACAGTATAACTAGCTATGTTTGTTTTTAAAAACTCAACTGTATTTCTTTCTTTCTTTTTGTTTTGTTTTTTTTGTTTTGTTTTGTTTTGTTTTTTGTTTTTTGTTTTTTCGAGACAGGGTTTCTCTGTGTAGTCCTGGAACTCACTCTGTAGACCAGGCTGGCTTCGAACTGCCTCTGCCTCCCAAGTGCTGGGCTTACAGGCATGCGCCACCACGCCCGGCTCTCAACTGTATTTCTAATGAATATTGATGAGAGAATGGGTAAACTGGCATTGTAAAATGAGCCGAACCCATGCATGTTCGTGAGCATTCTGAGACAGTAACGGACTTCTAAGATAGTCAGCTTATGAAAAGCGATGATTTCTTTGGGCTCATAGTTTTGAAGGTTCTGGTTGGTCTCATTGCTTCTGGACGTATGGAAAGGTGATACTTTGTGGCAGGGAACGTGTGTCAGTGTTGCAGGAATTTTCCTGTCCGAGTTCATCACTACAAAGAGGGTCTGTGATTGGACGGGGAGAGAGGGGGCGGAGCTAGGCGTTGTGAGAGGGCATGTGGGTGCCCACGGAGGACAGAGGTCTCGGGAGGGCGGATGAGATGGCTTCAGGCGTTTTTCTGGTGTTTTTAAAAGGTTAGAAATACTGGGATAAGGCTTTTACTAAAGTATTGGTATCTTGGAATTGCGTTTATATTGTTACATAAATCTGAGTGGTTAATTAAGCCTTAAGAGTTGATTTACTTGGTTACTGGAATGTGGATCCAGTGATAGCAGAGAGCTGGCGGCCCATGGGGTGTGTGGGATTTGTGTGGAAGCGAGAGGATCTCGGGGAGGGGGGGTGGGGGGTGGACCCTGCCGGGACAATAGTGGTGTAACCGCCAGTACGGACACCAAAGCAGGGCTATGGCCTGGTGGGACAGGAGAGTTGGTGAGAGTGGCTGAGACTGATTCCAGAGAGTCTGCAGAGGTCTGGAGCCGCTGTTAAGAGCTGGTGAGTTTCATTTTTTAATATTTGCCGCAACATTTCAGAGCATACCTGCTCATCTCATAGAGAGGTTTCGTGTGTGTGTGTGTGTGTGTGTGTGTGTGTGTGTGTGTGTAAAAGGAAGGGATGAAGGGAGGGGCAGAGGGAAAAGAAAAAGCAGAGAGGGAGAAAGACTGGAAGTGGAAGAGAATGAGAGATCAGAGAGACTTTGGTCCTTTCAAGGTCACACCCTAATGACCTAAGACAGAAAGACACACACACACACACACACACACACACACACACGCATGCACACATTAGGCTTCACCTCTTAAAGTTTTTACCACCATCTAATCGCACCAACCGGGGACCAAGTTTTCCCCACATGGGCCTTTGGGGGACCTTCTATACCAACCACGTTGCTGAGTAAGTAACTTAAGTAAGGTCACACACATATGACCGCTATACTCCAAGTACTAAGCATTAAAGGGGTACTAGTCTCACAGGTCATTAGGGGACAGAGTTCATAGTTTTCCCTCCGTTTCCCTGAGTACTAGTCATACCACCAATACAAGGATGTCCTAAGGCAGAGCTGATGGCTTCTACTAACATGCATGCAGGCATGCAGGAAGGCAGACAGACAGACAGACGCTCACACACTGGGTGGATGGAGCAAAGCTTTTACAAGCTGGGTCCAACCATTTTACATCCACTCATTCATTTACACACAGTCGGTGGATAGATCAAAGCTCTAAGGAGCAAGCTCTAACAACTTTTTTTTTTTCTTTTAGCCTTTTTGTACCCCCAAGACAAAGTTCTTCTATGTAAGAAGAATTTTCTTATTCAAAAACAGATAAAATCATTACACCAAGAGGAAGTTACAGCAGGATTGCATGTTTTCTTTTTGTTTTCTTTTTTGTTTTTTTTGTTTTTTGTTTTTTGTTTTTTTTTTTTGTTTTGTTTTTTGTTTTTTGTTTTTGTTTTTGTTTTTTTTTTTTTTGAGACAGGGTTTCTCTATGTAGTCCTGGCTGTCCTGGAACTCACTCTGTAGACCAGGCTGGCCTCGAACTCAGAAATCTGCCTGCCTCTGACTCCCAAGTGCTAGGATTACAGGCGTGCGCCACCACGCCCAGCGGATTGCATGTTTTCTATTAAAATGTGTACCTAACTAAAAACTGTTTTTCATTGTTTCAGTTCCACAAGTTCATTATAAGTTCAGAGCAGTAGTTTTATCTGTCTTTTATTTTACAAGTTAATTATAAGTTCAAAGCAATAGATTTATCTATCTTTCATTCCATATATTCATTATAAGTTCAAAGCAATAGTTTTTTTTTAATGTCATAGGTTAACAAGGTTTTTTACCATGAAACAGGTCATCTATCTGACATCTTATTTTTGAAGTCATATAATTAAAGTAGCTAATCATCCATTCTCTGTTCTTACACTCATAATAGACTTGCCCACTCCCTGTTCATGACCTTACTTACCATGGTTCACACCAAGACCTGTGGTGTGAACCTGGACCTGTTCTAGAGTGAATGTTTTTCTTGATCACTAGTCTGTTCCAAGCCTGTTTTTTCCAAGTGCAATGTGTGTGCTCGTAGCACACAAAAGCTCACTGGACTCCTTTTCTGATCTACGTAGCCTTTACTCATTTCCAGGAGGAGGCACGCTTTTTATCAACTATCTTAACTTCCTAAAGTTATTTGAATCAAACCAGGGATTCTGTAAAAGTCATTATCAGGGATTATAAAAATCACCAAGTCATCTAAACAGCATTATTCCATGAAAGCTCATCTTCATGTCGATCTGCAAGAAATTTGCCCAACAGAGTGGGCTAACACCTAGGAATTGATCACACCAGGTTATAATCAGTGAGGGTCTTTCCGTGCCCAGTCACAGGTTTAAGAAGAACATAGCAATGACAAACATGAGAAGTCATGCTGGTAGCAAGAAGCAATTCTGGGACAAAGCCTCTGGGGTCGTTCCTCTCCAGGGTACACCGATAGCAGCCATGTACCCATAGCAACCATGGACCCCTAACAGCCATGGGAAAACAGTGAACTGTCTCCAGGAAGTTCACTTGCCTAGGGCCCCTCCTCCTGCATGGCGTCCATCAGGTGCTGCCTGAACTAAATAACCTGGGCTTAGGAGCTGACCTAAGTGACTCCAGTTCCAGTAGGCTACCCAAAGAGCACAGGTGGAGACTGTATGAAGTCACTGAATCAGACCCCCTCCGTGGGTAGAAAGAAAGGTTTATTGGGAATCGAACTGCCAAGGCTATCTCTTTGGGGATCAGAAAGATGCAAGTAAAATTTATGTAATAGTCAGCAGGGTGGAGATCTTTGCAGGCTGTACAGAATGACAGAACTCAATGCCCTTCTCTGAGGCAATTGACCTTTGGAAGCAGATTAAGAGACGTTCCTGGTTTTAGAAACCACCTTAGACATCTGTTTTCCTGGTAAATGGTAACCCACCTTTAGGCTTCTGTTTTATCTGACCAAAGTCCTTCTGTTTAGGACTTTATCAACAGCACTGCATTTTGGGGGAGTCACTTGTATCAACCCTAACCACAAAAGAATGAAGTTATAATAGCCATCCTTATAGGGCAGTAATTTTCAACCTTTCCAATGCTGTGACCCTCAATACAGTTTCTCATTTGGTGATGATGCCAACCATAAAAGTATTTTCATTTCTACTTTATAACTGTAAATATGCTACTTTTACAAATCGTGATGTAAATATCTGTGTTTTCTGACTATCTTAGGCAACCCCTATGAAAGGGTCGCTTGACCCAAGTGGGTCCACGACCCACAGGTTGAGAGAAACTGTTCTAGAGGAAGGATTCTTGTGCTTGACGACCTGATGGTAATTATTGCAAAAGACTGAAAAACCACAAGCCCTTGTGGAGGACATCTAGCCTTGTACAGAAGTGTGTGTACCCAGCAACTGTCTGCTCAGCCTTGTTAATCACTGTGGCCAGGAATGACTGCTTCAAATATCTGATGTAGTCTCCTCATTGTTTGCTACTAAAAACATCCCCTCTCCTCCCTTCCCCCATCCCTTTAAACATGCTCAGAATTTACTACAGCAGGCATATCCCCATTGCACTGATCTGCAAATAAATATCACCACCCTGGGGCTGTAGAGATGGCTCAGTGGTTAAGAGCATGTATTGCTCTTCCAAAGGTCCTGAGTTCAAATCCCAGCAAACACATGATGGCTCACAACCATCCATAACAAGATCTGACTCCCTCTTCTGGAGTGTCTGAAGACAGCTACAGTATGCTTACATATAACAAATAAATAAATCTTTAAAACAAAATCACAGCATGCCTTTAATCCCAGCACTTGGAAGGCCGAGGCAGGCGGATTTCTGAGTTCGAGGCCTGCCTGATCTACAGAGTGAGTTCCAGGACAGCCAGGGCTATACAGAGAAACCCTGTCTCGAAAAACCCAAAATAAATAAATAAATAAAAGCAGACAAAAAGTCTTGGGTAAAAACAAAATCTCAGCCCAGAGACAAGGTCATAGACACAAAGTTCTACCCATAACCATGACCTTATTTACAATTGATACCCGCTAGGAAAGAGAAAATCAGATTGCCCCAATGGGGCCATCCTGGGCATACCAACTATCCAGAGCAGGCCCCATGACCAGGAATAATTGACCAACACAAAACACACTCCATGATTTTTGTTTCTATGTTTTGATTTGGCTTGGATTTTCTTTGGTTTGTTGTCATTGTTGTTATTGTCTTATTTAGTTTGATTCTTTGCTGCTTTTTTTTATTTTTGTCTTCAGAAGGAAAGAAAGAACATGTAATTGGGTAGGTAGGAGGTAGGGAGAATCTGGAAGGAGCTGGAGAGGGGGAAGAATATGATCAAAATATGTTAAAAAATTTTTAAAAATAAGATTTTGTTTTGTTTTATTTTGTTGTTTTTGAGACAGGATTTGTCTGTCTAACAGCCCTTGGCTGTCCTGGAACTCACTTTGTAGACCGGAGTCTACACTTAACTCACAGAGTTCCGCCATACTCTCTGCCTCCCTCCCGAGTGCTGGGAGGAAAGGTGCATGCCACCTCACATAGCTAATAATGTTTGTGTGGTGGTTTGTTTGTTTGTTTGTTTGTTTGTTTGTTTGTTTGTTTTGAGACAGGGTGTACTGGCTAGTTTTGTGTGTCAACTTGACACAGGCTGGAGTTATAGGAAAAGGAGCTTCAGTTAGGGAAGTGCCTCTATGAGATCCAGCTGTGGGGCATTTTCTCAATTAGTGATCAAGTGAGGGAGGGCCCCTTGTGGGTGGTGCCATCTCTGGGCTGGTATTCTTGGGTTCTATAAGAGAGCAGGCTGAGCAAGCCAGGGGAAGCAAGCCAGTAAGTAACATCCCTCCATGGCCTCTGCATCAGCTCCTGCTTCCTGACCTGCTTGAGTTCCAGTCCTGACTTCCTTTGGTAATGAACAGCTGTGTGGAAGTGTAAGCTCAATAAACCCTTTCCTCCCCAACTTGCTTCTTGGTCATGATGTTTGTGCAGGAATAGAAACCCTGACTAAGACACAGGGTTTCTCTGTGTAGCCCTGGATGTCCTGGAGCTCACTTTGTAGACCAGGCTGGCCTCTAACTCAGAAATCAGAACCAGGCATGCCTCTGCCTCCAAGTGCTGGGATTAAAGGCATGTACCACCAGCGTGTAGTGTGTTTTTCAGCAGTGGAATTATGAAATATGCCTGAGGCAGCTCCTCCCTTCTGCCCCTCCGTCATCCAGTTTCCAGTTCCTAAAATCCTGTGCTGGTTAGTTTTATGACAGTTTGACACAGTCATCTTGGAAGAGGCCTTCAACTGAGAACATGTCCCTGTTAAATGGGCCTCTGGGCAAGCCCGAGGTGCATTTTCTTTATTGGTGATTGATATGGATGGGACCAGCTCATCGTGAGTTATCCCACTTCTGCGTCTGTGGTTCTAGAAGCTATAAGAAAGCAGGCGGCCCAGGCGGTGGTGGCCCAGGCTTGGGAGGCTGAGGCAGGCAGATCTCTGAGTTCAAGGGCATCCTGGTCTACAGATTAAGTGCTAGGACAGCCAAGGCTACACAGAGAAACCCTGTCTGGGAAAAAGGAAGGAAGGAAGGAAGGAAGGAAGGAAGGAAGGAAGGAAGGAAGGAAGGAAGGAGGCTGAGCAAGCCTTGAGGAGCAAGCCAGTAAACATGTCCTGCCATGGCCTCTCTGCATCAGTTCCTGCCTCTTTGTCCCCCCCACCCCACCCCCGCCCCGAGTTCTCTGAGTGATAGACTACAAACTGAGATGAAATAACCTTTCCTCTCCAGGTTGCTTTTGGTCATGGTGTTGCTTCACAGCAATAAAAACTCCAACTTAGACAATACCCAAACTGAGGAGAGGATGTACTATCCACTCATTTGGGTTATGTCGCAAAGCAGAGCTGTGAAGCAGGCTTCAGCTCATAAGTCCACTTGATTATCGGCAACAGTGCTGTCTCCAGGATGATTAGGCTAAGTCTAGACTGAAAAATACCTTCAGTGCTAGGAACAGCTGCCATGCAGGAACACCTGCCCCACTAGGAACACCTGCTATGCTAAGAACACCTGCCATGCTAGGAACACCTGCTATGGTAGGAACACCTACCATGCTAGGAACACCTGCTATGGTAGGAACACCTGCTATGGTAGGAATACCTGCCATGCTAGGAACACCTGTCATGATAGGAACACCTGCTATGATAGGAATACCTGCCATGCTAGGAACACCTGCTATGCTAGGAACACCTGCTATGATAGGAACACCTGCTATGATAGGAACATCTGCTATGCTAGGAACACCTGATATGATAGGAACACCTGCTATGATAGGAACACCTGCTATGATAGGAACACCTGCTATGGTAGGAACACCTGCCATGAGGAACACCTGCTATGGTAGGAACACCTGCTATGCTAGGAACACCTGCTATGATAGGAACACCTGCTATGGTAGGAACACCTGCCATGCAGGAACACCTGCTATGCTAGGAACACCTGCCATGCTAGGAACACCTGCTATGCTAGGAACACCTGCCATGCTAGGAACACCTGCCATGCTAGGAACACCTGCCATGCTAGGAACACCTGCCATGCTAGGAACACCTGCCATGTTAGGAACACCTGCCATGCTAGGAACACCTGCTATGCTAGGAACACCTGCCATGCTAGGAATACCTGCTATGATAGGAACACCTGCCATGCTAGGAACACCTGCCATGCTAGGAACACCTGCCATGCAGGAACACCTGCTATGGTAGGAACACCTGCTATGGTAGGAACACCTGCCATGCAGGAACACCTGCTATGGTAGGAACACCTGCCACACTAGGAACACCTGCCGCACTAGGAACACCTGCCATACAGGAACACCTACCACACTAGGAACACCTGCCATGGGCCAGGACTATGCAGCGTCTCCCTTGGAATTTACCATTAATGTAATAAGAGATTGCCTTTCTATGAAATAGCTGCAGGCTAAAAGGAGACTATGAAGAGATCACAGCTTATTAAGGGCCTGATGGATCTGGAGTATATAGTTCGGGGGCAGAGTCCTTACCTTACACGAATGAAGGAACCTTGGTTTGATCCCTGGCACTGACAGTGATGACAGCAACATAAACCCAATGGTGAAAACCAGACATCTGTACATTGTCAGAGGAGATATGTGTTGGGAAGCCATACGAGAGAGCTTAGGTCTGTGGAAGGAACATATGCTCTAAAAATAAAGATTAGTGTGGTGGTTTGAATAGCTGTGGCCCCCATAGACTCATGTGTTTGAATGTGTGGCCCATAGGGAAGGGCTTGCTCAGGAGGTGCGAGCTTATTGGAGTAGGGGTGGAAGTGTGTCACTGTGAGGACAGGCTTCGAGGTATTATATATATGCTCAAGCTACACCAGTGTGACAGTCTGCTGCTGCCTGTGGGTCAAGATACAGAACTCTCGGCTCCTCCAGCACCATGTCTACCTACACGCCACCATGCCTCCTGTCATGAAGATAATGGACTGAACCGCTCGCTGAACCTGTAAGCCATCCCCAAGGAACTGTTTTCCTTATAAGAGTTGCCATGGTCATGCTATCTCTTTGCAACAATGCAGACCCCAGCTAAGATAATTAGTTTATTACTTTGTTTTGTTTGTTTATTTTTTTTAAGATTTATTTATTTATTTAATCTAAGTACACTGTGGCTGTCTTCAGACACACCAGAAGGGGGCGTCAGATCTCTTTACGGATGGTTGTGAACCACCATGTAGTTGCTGGGATTTGAACTCAGGACCTTCGGAAGAGCGTGTCAGTGCTCTTAAACCATTGAGCCATCTCTCCAGTCCTTTTGTCTTGTTTTGTTTTGTTTTGTTTTGAGTTTGGTTTTCCTTAGACAGGATCTCCTGTTACCTAGGCTGTCCTTAGGCTTGCCATGTAGCTGAGGGATAATCTTCAACTTCTGTTCCGCTGCCTCTGCCTTCAAGCACTGGGGTTCAGGCTTGTACCAGATCCCAGCTCTGGCTCTATTATTTGTTTGTTTGTTTTACTTTTTATTGTTGGAGAATTTCATGTTGGAGAATTTCAAATGGAGAAAACATACCATTTCAAATATATGGTATGTTTTGATCAAATCTCCCCCCAATTGTTTCCTGTCCCCCCAACCCACCCACATTTCTCCTCCCTACTTCAGGAGTGCTCTGCCTTTAAAACAAACACAAACCAAACCTACCAACCAGTGGACTCAGGGCTGCCTGTAATGTGCACAAGGAGATTCCCAGGGTCCCCATCCCTGAAGGAAGCTGATCTCCCTCCCTCAGCAGACAGCAGCAGACAGTGGTTGCTCAGCCACGGTGGGCCATCCTGTGACATCTACATTGTCCAGGCTAGCCTTAAATCCCCAAAGGTCCTCCTGCCCCAGCCTCCCTAGTGTCACCACATCTGAATGGGATCAGAATAGAAGTAAACTATCAATTGCTAATCCTAGCCTTACTGTCTACTGCTTTATGGGTCTAATATCAACTTAAAATGTTGCTTAAAGTGTGGAGAGCCCTTCATGCTGCTTCAAGGATATTGGCAAGAATGTTCAATTGGGCTAGGACAAGGCTCAAGATGAATCCAGCAGAGGAGTGTGTTGTATTCTTTGTATCTTTTTTTTTTTAAGATTTATTTATTATATATAAGTACACTGTAGCTGTCTTCAGACACACCAGAAGAGGGCGTCAGATCTCATTACATACGGATGGTTGTGAGCCACCATGTGGTTGCTGGGAATTGAACTCAGGACCTCCGGAAGAGCAGTCAGTGCGCTTAACCACTGAGCCATCTCTCCAGCTCCGTATTCCTTGTATCTTGGTTATCCTGATAAACCCCTAGACACGGTGACCATGGACTTCGTTAATTGCCTTGTTTGTTCCTTGACCACTTTGTCTTTGATGTGCGACCTGACCCTGTTCTTTGCATGTACCTAGAATGGTGTAAAAGCAGACTGGGAGAAAATAAACCCGCTTCAGAGCCGGGCGGTGGTGGCGCATGCCTGTAATCCCAGCACTCTGGGAGGCAGAGGCAGGTGGATTTCTGAGTTTGAGGCCAGCCTGGTCTACAGAGTGAGTTCCAGGACAGCCAGGGCTATACAGAGAAACCCTGTCTCGAAGAAACTAAATCCAAAAACAAAAACAAAAACAAAAAAAAAGCATAAACCCGCTTCAGCACTGGCTGGAGTCATGTTACAGTGTTGTCTAATTTGTCTCTTTTTTTCTTTAATACTCCCTCCCTCGAGACTCTGTTGACTGATTGAGCTGGCTTGGTCATTAAAGCTATGACACACATCCAAGATACTGCAGTTCGTTTTGTCGAAAACATGGTTTCCACTCAATGTTTTCCACGCCTCCAGTATTCCAATGCTCTTCATTTCCATTGTCAAGAATGTAAGCCCAGAAACCTAAGCAGGTAGCATTGAAGTATATGGGCCTTGGCTTCCTGTAAGCACAGTATTATTTCTTATCATAAAAATTACAAAATAAATCACAAAAAGTAACATAAAGCCAAACCCAAATCCTTAAGGTGTCTGCAAAAGTATACAGCTCTCCATACTACATAGAAAATTCTTGTCAGATGGTGGTGGTTGCACGCCTTTAATCTCAGCACTTGGAAGACAGAGGCAGGTGGATATTGGAGGCTAGCCTGGTCTAAAAAGTGAGTTCCAGAACAGCTAGGACTACACGGGGAAGACCTTATCTCAAAAAAACAAAAGAAAAAAAATTTTTTCTATAGAGATATTTTTATGTAGTTTAGACTTGCTGTTATCTATTTTGTTTTTTGGTTTTTGGTTTTTTGGGGTTTTTTGTTTTTATTTTTGTTTTTTGTTGTTGTTGTTGTTTTTGGTCTGTTTTGTTTTAGGTTTTGGTTTTGGGTTTTTTTTTGTTTTTTGTTTTTATTTGGTTTTGTCAAGACAGGGTTTCTCTGTATAGCCCTGGCTGTCCTGGAACTCACTCTGTAGACTAGGCTGGCTTCGAACTCAGAAATCCGCCTGCCTCTGCCTCCCAGAGTGCTGGGATTACAGGGGTGCGCCACCACCTCCCGGCTTACTTGCTGTTATTTATAAAATATATTATTTATAAAGACAGCTCTTCCTAACAAATAATTCTGGAAAACAAAGGAAATTTTTACTCATCCAAAGACTATGTGCCCAAATGGTGCCCAAATGAACCCTGGGGTTATCTGTCTCACAAATTCTCATTACTACTGGTGTGTGCATGTGTTCTGTGAATACTGAACCCAGGGCCTCCCACACACTAGGCAACTGCTCTAATGCTGAATTGCCCTGTGGTCCTTCACTACTTATTTGGTAAACATGACATCCCAGAAGGCCTTAGAGAAGCAAAGGCTTCCATGGGGCCTCTTTGCTCTTCCTTTTCAGAACAGAATTTGTTGTCCGTCCATAGCCAATACTCTAAGCCTGCTGAAGGATCTTGAGCCAGGGGCCTGGTCTTCATTGCAAAGCCAGTGTTAACAGCGTTAGCATTTGATCCCACTCATTCAGGGTTTGCTGGCTTTTTCAAAACAATGTATGACCATATATGTGGCCTAGGTTGGCCTCAAATTCTAGAACCACATCCCTCAGCCCTTCTTGTGTTGGGATTACAGGCGTGTACCTGGCTATTGTTGAAGCGGGTTCTCCCATGTAGCTGGTCTGCAACTTCTAGTACTCTAGAACAGTCATGAACTTGAGACCTGCTTTGACCTGAGTGCTTGGGCTCAAGTGGCCCAGCTCCACACAGGAATTTTTAGTATTAGCTTCCTTCAGTCACCCCAGTGAAGTTGTTCCTGCCAATAATAAAAGCCATGAAAGGGGGGAAGAGGTCAAAGGTCAAGTCATGCCACGCCCCAGGCAAGAAACATACCTGGAAGTGGTTTATAAAGCACAAGAGAAAAAAAAAAAAAAAAAAAAAAAAAAAAAAAAAAGCACAAGAGATTAAAAAAAAAAAAAAAAAGATTTATTTATTTATTATTTGTAAGTACACTGTAGCTGTCTTCAGACACACCAACAGAGGGCATCTGATCCCATTACAGATGGTTATGAGCCACCGTGTGGGTGCTGGGATTTACTCAGGACCTCTGGAAGAGTAGTCAGTGCTCTTAACTGCTGAACCATCTCTCCAGCCCATTTTGTTTTTATTTTTGTTTTTGAGTCAAGGTTTCAAAGCATAGCCCTGGCTATCCTGGAACTTGTTGTGTAGTACAGGCTGGCCTCTAACTCACAGAAATCCACCTGCCTCTGCCTCCTAAGGCATCATGGACTACCACCACCCAGCCAGACTCATAGTACTTAAAAACAGAAATACAAAGCAGCCGGGCATGGTGGCACACGCCTGTAATCCCAGCACTTGGGAGGCAGAGGCAGGCAGATATCTGAGTTCGAGGCCAGCCTGGTCTACAGAGTGAGTTCCAGGACAGCCAGGACTACACAGAGAAACCCTGTCTTGAAAAACCAAAGGAAAAAAAAAACAAAAACAAAAAAACAAAGCACTCTGCTGCAAAATTGTTTGTGTGAGAAGTGCATAATGTGGATGTCTAATTGATTCAATTACCATTAACTACTCCATTGCTTCCCCACCATGGCAAACCCTAGCCAGAGGCTTAGTTTTAAGAAAAGCAGAAGTTGGGGCTGGTAAGATGGCTCAGAGGTTAAGAGCACTGACTGCTCTTCCAGAGGTCCTGAGTTCAAATCCCAGCAACCACATTGCGGCTCACAACCATCTGTAATGAGATCTGACGCCCTCTTCTGATGTGTCTGAAGACAGCTATAGTGTACTTACATACAAATAAATAAATTAAAAAAAAAAAAGAACAGCAGAAGTTTATCTGGAGAGGTGGCTCAGTGGTTAAGGGCACTGACTGCTCTTCCAAAGGTCCTGAGTTCAAATCCCAGTAACTGCATGGTTACTTTATGACCATCTCATAAAGGGATCTGATGCCCTCTCTGGTACTGTCTGAACACAGCTACAGTGTTTTCTCTCTCTCAACTACTGGGTTTGGCTTCTAGATGTGTACACAGTGCAATATCAATCTGCTTTAACCACATATGAGATAGCATAGGCTTTAGATAATTTACCCAAGCCTTTGTTGTCTTTGAGATCTCTATGACTAAGAAACTATTTCTATGCCATCCAGGGCTCAGTGCTGACAGGGCTTTAGGGCAGGGCAGGTATGCAAAGAAAGCCCCAGACAGATCGTCAGCCTTTCTGATGCTGGGATCACGGTAATGCTTCAGAGAGAGCTGCTTGGGGGAAATCTCTTTTTTTTTGGGGGGGGGTCCAAGACAGGGTTTCTCTGTGTAGTCCTGGCTGTCCTGGAATTCACTCTGTAGACCAGGCTGGCCTCGAACTCAGAAATCCGCCTGCCTATGCCTCCCAAGTGCTGGGATTACAGGCATGCGCCACCACGCCCGGCTATGGGGGAAATCTCTTTACTCCTCTTCTCCTTGGCTTTCCCACCTGTAAAGTGCCGAGCCTGCCCTGGTTGAGCATTTCAAGTGTGTAATATGTCATTAGTTCTCTGTAAGGGAAAACTGGCTTAGATGAGAAAAATCAATCCAATTAAAAGAATATCGACCCTAGATATTTGAACTCCCTGTGTTTGAACTCCTGGATGGTGGGACTTTCAAAACTTTCACTTTTGATTTTGGTAACACTTCTGTATTTTTTTCATTTTCCAAAACTTATGTAACACTTTTATACTACTTTTTTTTTAAGATGATGTCTTTCACCTTTGAGGTTAGTCTCTACCTTAACTCTGATCTTCTGACCTGTTCATCCTGAGTGCTGACCCTGTCGCGTGCAGCACCGAGCCTGTTTTATACTGTGCTGAGGATGAGGGCTAGCGCCTCAGGCACTGTAGGCAAGTACTCTTGATAAGGTCAGGAGGTAGAAACCAGGCCAAGCAGCTTGCGGGTCCAATCCTGACCTCGTCTAGGACCTGATAAAGCCCTTCCATGGTCGTACACCCGTCAGGAGTCAGACATGCCAGACTAGAGCTCTGGTTTCTTCTCTCTCCACCCTTAAGCAGCACTGTCTGGATCCCAGCACTTGGGAGGCAGAGGCAGGCGGATTTCTGAGTTCGAGGCCAGCCTGGTCTTCAGAGTGAGCTCCAGGACAGCCAGGACTACACAGAGAAACCCTGTCTCGAAAAAACCAAAAAAAAAAAAAAAAAAAAGCAGCACTGTCTGGACCCTACTCGTGGAGGTGTGACCCACACTCCCTCCAGACACTAAATCCCTTGTCCTGGATTAACTGATTGTTCTTCAGTAACGTGGTCTTCACTGGCTGAATTTGGGTCAAGTTGACTCAAGCTAGAGTCATCAAAGAGGAAGGAGCCTCAGTTGAGATTCCGCTGCAAGGCTTTTTTTGTTTTTAACTTAGTGATCAATGGGGGATGGCCCAGCCCATTGTGTGGTGGTGGTGGTGGTGGTCCTAGGTTGGTGGTCCTGGGTTCTTTCTATAAGAAATATAGGTGAGCAAGCCAGGGGAAGCAAGCCAGGGAGGAGCACTCCTTCATGGCCTCTGCACCAGCTCCTGCCTCTGGGTTCCTGCCCTGCTTGAGTTCCTGTCCTGACTTATTTTGGTGATGAACAGCAATGCGGAAGTGTAAGCTGAATAAACCCCTTTTCTTCTCTAACTTGCTTTTTGGTCATGGTGTTTGGTGGCAGCAACAGAAACCCTGACTAAGGCAGGGTCATAAGGGGGAGGAACAGTGATGAGAAGATAAAGAATAAGGAAAGTTGGGACCAGGATGTCTCACATAAGCTGATAGCTCATGCAAGCACATTTATTAATAACTACATCTGGCCAGACAGTAGTGACACACACCTGTAAACTCCAGCATTCAAGAGGAAAGGCAGGTGGATCTCTATGATTTTAGTGCTAGCCTGATCTACAGAGATAGTTCACCGACAGCCAATACCACACAGAGAAACTCTGACTAGGAAAATTAAAACAAACAAACAGAAAAAAAACAGGACAAAACAAAACAAAAAAGAAAATACAGCATCTTATATACAGTTTGCAAAGGAAAAGTGAAATAGAGTTAGCATAAAGCTATCATACAATGAATGGTACAAGCAAGAAAGAATCTAATCAAGTAATGTTTCACAGAGGGAGCACAGGATATCTCATGTGTGCCACAGACCGAGCTCACAGCAGCCTGTGGGACTGATAACTGCAGCTTCTTGGGTGGGGGTGGACCTGGATTCCTTCAAGGTTCTGGCCCCAGCCCCAGCCCCAACTCTAGACATGACCTTGAAATTCTGGCCTGGGGAAGAAGTAGAACAGACTGATTCTATCTTAAGATAAAATACCATCTTATTGGAAGGTCAAAATAAATTCATTCCAGTTATCTGTAAAACTGGATTTGACCAGCCGGGCGTTGGTGGCGCAAGCCTTTAATCCCAGCACTTGGGAGGCAGAGGCAGGAGGATTTCTGAGTTTGAGGCCAGACTGGTCTACAGAGTGAGTTCCAGGACAGCCAGGACTACACAGAGAGACCCTGTCTCAGGAAAAAAACAAAAAGCAAACTGGATTTGGCCCTCCACCTGCAAGCTTCTGAGATGTTCAGTTGCTGGCTCTTGTTTTTCCCTCAAAGTCTAATAAAATTGTCCTCAAGGTTCCATCCAAGTCCATTTCTAAATTCTTTTATTAACAACACAAAGCACTCAAAAAGGGAACCCTGACTTCTCCAGTGCTACTCCACCAATGGAGCTACATCCCGAACTACTTCATAAAACGTTAAACAGAGACGATTTCATAAAGTTGTAGCACTTGTATTATGAAATTCCCCACTTCATTATCTCTGATCTACACAAAAACAAGATTAGGAATTAGAGAGGAGGCTCAGTTTTGAATGTGTGGTATAACTGGTGCCAAAACCACTTGCCTCTGCTTTTTCATGTTTTATTTATACATAAAAATCTTTATGATTTTTTATGTGTATAGATATTTTGCCTGCAAGAATGTGCACCACACTCACAGAGGTCAGAAGACAGTGTTGGTTACCCTGGAATTGGAATTATAAAGGGCTGCGGGCTGCCATGTGGGTGCTGGGAATTGAACTCAGGTTGTCTGGAAGCGCATCCAGTGCTTTTACTACTGAGCCATCTCTCCAGTCCTTTTGTTTGCCTTGTAGTAAGCTGTAGTAAACATTGCCTCATTTCCTGTCTCTGGGAGAAGATCTTAAAATAGCAAGAACTACCAGGTGGTGGCTCAAGCTTTTAATCCCAGCACACAGAAGGCAGAGGCAGGTGGATCTCTGTGAGTTCAAGGCCAGCATGGTTTACAAATTGAGTTCTAGGACAGCTAGAGTAGTTACACAGGGAAACCCTGTCTCAAACAAAACAAAACAAAAACAAAAATTAAAAAACAAACAAAAAAGAAGAGTTATCATTCCAGTGGTTTTCTGTTCTATGAATTTAGCATTATCCTCAGAGACGCAAACAGCAGAAGAGATAAATGCATCTGAACTCCCATTCAACTGATCTCCCCATAGCCATACGCTCTCCATGTCTCCCCTTGCATCTTATTTTCCATTTCCTGCAAAAGCAGACACACATAATTCTCTCTAGAATGAGAACACTGTAAGCCCCTGGGTCACAGAGGAAGAAGAAGCTGTGTGAGGGCATGTCTGAGACCTTGTCAGAAAACTAAGAAAACAGGAGTATTGTAACCTCTGGCCTCCACGACATGGGTTGTTCTTGGAGTGTGCTTTTGTACTTCTCCTGGATGTGACAGGGAGGAGTGAGAATACCTCAGCTCTTGTCAGGCATCTGTCTCCATGGAAAAACACATTTTGCCACCCACATGACTATATTCTTTACTCTAGCTCTTCTTAACCCTCAAGAGTATAAATTGTCTGATGCTTTGAATAAAGACGGCTACAGCAGGTGACTTGACTCCGCCTCGTGTTTAATCCCCCTAACCCAGGTTCACCCCACCAACTAGGACAGCACCAAGTGCACCTGAACAGGGATCTGAAGTCACCCCAGACAGTGGGAACCCTCACAGCAGGGGGCGAATGGGGACAACAAGGCAGAGACCAGGGAAGCCTCTGTCTGAAGTCAGGCTTGGGAATGAGTTTTAAAGAAAGGAGGAACACAAATATTACAATCCTAACAGGTCACTTGCAAGTTGTTCGTGATTATGACCCCTGGTTTCCAGAAAAAGGAACTTTGAAGGAAGAAGTCTGGCTAAAAGAATACTGAAGGGGCAACAATCACTAGGGGAAAAGGTCACCTTAGTGGTCTTGGGAATTGACTTGAACTGTTAAAATTCTTAAGGGGAGCTGGAGAGCTGGTTGAGGGGGTAAGAGCACTGTCCTGAGTTCAATTCCCAGCAACCTCGGGTGGCTCACAACCATCTATGATGGGATCTGACACCCTCTTCTGGTGTGTCTGAAGACATCTACAGTGTACTCATTAAATAAATAAATAAATAAATAAATAAATAAATAAGGTCCTTAAGGACAATAAGGAGGATATTACTCACGATGAAGAGATGGTTAACTCCTTGAATAAATATATATATTGAATAACCAAACCTTAAAGTTAGTGAAAGAGGCAAATAAATAAATAAATTTGTCCTTTCAGGAAAAATGGAAAATAAAAACAGTGTCACTGACCACTGATGTGTTTATAAATAAAGAGGAAGGGTTTGTGTTCTATGGGACTGTGGTGAGGTATGAGGGAAGGGGTGCCTTAGAATAGAATAGAATAGAATAGAATAGAATAGAATAGAATAGAATAGAATAGAATAGAATAGGAGTTTATTCAGGGCATGGGGGGTGGGAGGGGAGGGAGGGAGGGAGGGAGGGAGGGAGGGAGGGAGAGAGAGAGAGAGAGAGAGAGAGAGAGAGAGAGAGAGAGAGAAGAGAAAATAGAGTCCAGCCATGAACATGTGGAGAGAGGAAGAGAATAGGGAAGGGAAGGGGGAAGGGAAGAGCCCAAGAGGGCAAGAGAGAAGCAGGGAGAGCAGGAGAACAAGAGAGAGAGAGAGGAGGGCCAGCAGCCCCTTGATAGTGGGTCAGGCATACCTGGTTGTGGCCAGGAAACTGCGGAGAGGGGCATACCTGGCTGTTGCCAGGCAACTGTGGGCTTGCGCTTAGACCGCTGTGGTGGGTGGTGAGCCCCTCAGCTCCCTATCGCAGCCTCCTTCAGACGCGTCTCCTCCACTGCCTGAAAATGACCCTTTAAGCATAGGGTGAGGGATTTGAAACCAACCAACCACTTTTCCTTTTTTTTTTTTTTTTTTTTTTTTTTTTTTTCTCAAGACAGGGTTTCTCTGTGTAGCCCTGGCTGTCCTGGAACTCACTCTGTAGACCAGGCTGGCCTTGAACTCAGAAATCCACCTGCCTCTGCCTCCCAAGTGCTGGGATTAAAGGCGTGAGCCACCACTGCCCGGCCCCAACCAACTACTTTTCCTCCACTTCTGATGAGGATTTGTGAGAACCTATGACCATGCTAATTTATACGTCCCAGACAACAGCAGGAAAACCAGACTCGTTCCCCAGGTCCTTCCGGGCCTGGTGCTTTCAGTCCAACCTCAGCCAAATCGGAATGTTCATATGCACTAGCCAGTCTATTTAAAACTCTAGGAGAGACGGCATTGGACAGTCCTCTCATTTCATCCTGAGAGGCAAAGGAAGAGCCACAGACCACTATTTGAATCCAGAGTAAAAAGAAGCATTTGTGTGTCGTGTGGAGCCTACAATGCCTTTAAACTTACTTGTTCCACAAAATGTGTCCTATGGGCACTATAGCATAAGATGATAAACTTCTGGGATGGATCTATTTATACCATAAGGGCCATAATGTCCCAAGTGCTTACCTCATTCTTTTTGCTCGATTAATAATTGGGAGGGTCCTTCCCTGTGTCAGTAATTATGTGGATTTGATACTTGCTCCATTATATTACCCATAACCAACAATCTTTTTTTTCATTTTTAATAATATTTTTTGGATATTTTATTTACATTTCAAATGTTTTCCCCTTTCCAGGTCTACCCTTCAGAAACCCCCTATCTCATCCCTCCTCCCCCTGCCTCTATTAGGGTGCTCCCCCACCCACCCACCCACTCCCGTCTTGCCCCCTGGTGTTCCCCTACACTGGGGCATGGAACACCCTCAGGCCCAAGGGCCTCTCCTCCCACTGATGCCCAGCAAGGCCATCCTCTGCCACATATGTGGCCAGCGCCATGTGTGTATTCTTCGGTTGGTGTTCCAGTCCCCAGTAGTTCCGAGAGGGTCTGACCAGTTGACACTGTTGCTCCCTTCATGAGCCTGCAAACCCCCTCAGCTCCTTCAGTCCCTTCTCCACCTCCTCCATTGGAGACCCCCATGCTCAGTCCAATGGTTGGCTGTGAGCACCCGCCTCTGTATTTGTCAGGCTCTGGCAGAGCCTCTCAGGAGACAGCCATATCAGGCTTCCTTCAGCAAGCACTTCCCGGCATCCACAATAGCTTCTGGGTTTGGTGGCTGTATATGGGATGGATCCCCAGGTGGGGCAGTCTCTGGCTGGCCTCTCCTTCAGTCTCTGCCCACACTTTGTCTCCATATTTCCTCCTCTGAGTATTTTCTTCACCCTTCTAAGAAGCACTGAAGCATCCACATTATTGTCTTCCTTCTTCTTAGGCTTCATATTGTCTGTGAATTGAATCTTGGCTACTCTGAACTTTTGAGCTAATATTCACTTATCAGTGAGTACATACCACATGTGTTCTTTTGTGACTGAGTTACCTCACTCAGAATATTTTCAAGTTCCATCCGTTTGCCTGCTAATTTTTCTAAGAGCTAGTAGTGCTCTATTGTGTAGATGTAATACATTTTCTATAAACATTCCTCTACCAACAATCAATTTTTTTTTTTTTTTTTTTTTTTTTGGTTTTTCGAGACAGGGTTTCTCTGTTTAGTCCTGGCTGTCCTGGAACTCACTCTGTAGACCAGGCTGGCCTCGAACTCAGAAATCCGCCTGCCTCTGCCTCCCAAGGCTGGGATTAAAGGCGTGCGCCACCACCGCCCGGCTTAACAATCAATTTTTTTTTAATTACTGACATCTTTTTTAAGATTTATTTATTATATGTAAGTACACTCTAGCTGTCTTCAGACACACCAGAAGAGGGCATCAGATCTCATTACAGATGGTTGTGAGCCACCATGTGGTTGCTGGGAATTGAACTCAGGACCTCTGGAAGAGCAGTCAGTGCTTTTAACCACTGAGCCATCTCTCCAGCTCCCAACAATCAATTTTTAAGAGTGTTACAAACCTCTATGTGTTTTTAACTTTCATTTGCAGATTACAGTGGAAGGATAGGAAATCATTATCATATCCACCATCAGCTACAGTGTTTTCTCATGTGAACTAAATTGGTCATTGCTAAAATCGTCCAACCTTCTCTCCCACCCCCCACGCTCGCGCGCGCGCGCGCGCGTGTGTGTGTGTGTGTGTGTGTGTGTGTGTGTGTCCTTCATTCTCTAAGTGCCTCAAATCAAGGTTCCAAGCCCCGAGCCTTGAGGTGCATGGTACTTCTGGGCTGGGGCTATAGCTCGGTGGGTGGAGTGTTGGCCTCGGCAGGAGAGCGCCTCTGTTCAGCACCACCTGGAGTGGGTGATGGGCGCACGCCTGTTCCCTCAGCTCTCAGCACTGGGGAAGTAGAGGCAGAAGAATCATACGTTCAGGAAGCATGACACTGTCCCAAAAATGTTGTTTGTTTTTTTGAGGAATATTCCTAGTAGATAAAGTAATATTTAAGGACAGATATTGAGGATAGATGTAGTCTATATTGATGAACAACTTAAGTAGAATAATTTCTGTGTCCCTGGCCACGTCTCCACACCACTGCCACCTAGCCACTGCTCTGTCTAATTCACGTGTGTCCAGTTCTCCCGTCATCTGTCTCTGACGCCTTTAAAAACATTGAAGTTTCTACACCAAGTACTAGATAGATAACATTATGATACTTTCAAATAAAGGTTTAGTAGCCGGGGGGTGGTGGCGCACGCCTTTAATCCCAGCACTTGGGAGGCAGAGGCAGGCGGATTTCTGAGTTCGAGGCCAGCCTGGTCTACAGAGCGAGTTCCAGGACAGCCAGGACTACACAGAGAAACCCTGTCTCGGGGAAAAAAAAAAAAAAAAAAAAAAAGGTTTAGTAGCTTCTCCTTTACCTTCACACCACCCGCTCCTCACCCTATACACAACTACCCCTAATACCCCCCACACCCCACCCCACCCCACCCCGCCAACCGCCTGCCGGTCTCTTTCCTACTTCATGTCTTCCATGTGTCCTTGTCCCCCAGACCCCATCTTTCCTCATCATTTATCGTTACCTTCCCTTGGTTTCCCTTTTACATTTGTCAGGTTTTACCCACATTTTGCACCCGTTGATGTTTATACATGTGGAAATTCCATGGGTTCCCTGACCGCACCCAGTCATTTCCCCAAGATGGCTCTCACCATAATAAATAAATAAATAAATAAATAAACAAGCAAACAAACAAACAAACCTACAGCAAATATGTGTGAGCCTTTCTTTCTCCCATTAATCTCTCTGTGTCCACTTCATTCTCGGGCTCAGTGGGAGAACCCTGAAACAAGGCAGGTTAGAATTCCCACCGGGTGCAAATAGTATTTTCAACAGAAAAGACGAGGGATTGAATTCAATGCTCATTTTATTCCAATGAAATAAAGCAATGCAAAAGACATCTGGGTTATAAGCTGAACTAAACTGAATTGTAGGCCGGAAGCCCAGAACGGGAGTTTTTTAAGTTTATGAACCGTTGTACGTCACTGTCTTCCAGCCTCTACCCAGAGAAGTTCTGTTAACAAGTATCATGCGAAGAAATGGGGGGAACAGAAAAGGGGGTGGGGTTCTTGCAGGGAGCACCGGAGGAGTGGGAGGTTCTCCGTCTGCTCTTCTGCAAACTGCCCATCAGCAGGGCTCGTCTTTGATGATATTAATATGGCTACCATCCTCCCTGCAAAGTGAACAGTCACGAGCATGGCATTAGTACCTGTCCTGCTGAAACCGGGCCACTGTTTGCATTTTAAAGTCATGTCCATTACGCATTCAGTTCCTTTCAGGACTATATTTACTTGGTCACTTTTTAACGTTAATCCAGAAAACATAAAGGGTAAAAAAAACTAATTTCCCCATTTAGCCACCCCTGCCCCCCAACACACACACACACACACACACACACACACACACAGATACACACACACATTAAACCTAAGGCTCTGATGCCTACAAAACATCCCATGAAGATTTAAGATTGTCCAGCGGAAACTCAGATATAGGAATTGGACTCTGCTATACAAATGCGTATACCCCTGGGTGTTACAGCCACGTGGTCAGTGTGTTGCATGTAGGGAGTCAAATGTCATACACTGAACTCTCAGCATTTTACTAAGTATACATGGTAAGCTTTACCTTCCACCTGGTAAATGCAGAGTGTGCCTGCATGACCTATAAGTCTAAAAGGAAATATAATATTCTGTAGAATTCAAGTACTAAGTATTGTGGGTTTGTATTTGGAGGTATGGTGCTGAGGCTTGAACCCAGGGCCCTATGTATGAAGGCTGATTCTCTACCACTGCGCTACATCTCAGCCCCTAAATATGCAATGTGCTCTTTTCTCTCCCCCCAGTGGTAAAGACTGACCCCAGGGCCTCATGTTTCATAGGCAAACACTCTCCTGCTGAACTATACGCTTCGTCTCAACTAGACTCCTTTTTTTTTTTTTAAGATTTATTTATTATATAGGAGTACACTGTCATTGTCTTCAGACACACCAGAAGAGGGCATCAGATCTCATTATGGATGGTTGTGGTGCTGGGAATTGAACTCAGGACCTTCGGAAGAGCAGCCGGTGCTCTTAACCGCTGAGCCATCTCTCCAGCGCCTCAACTGGACTCTGAATTTGGAAAAGCTGCGCACTGAGACAGTGGCAGAGCTTGACCGTCTGCTGCTTACAGTTGACTGGTCACACGCTTGACGCTCTCGCTTTGATCTAAGAATAGGCTACAGCTTTTCCATGTCTGTCCAAAAAGCAAACATAGTTTGAGTCGCATTTGACTCCTACCTCTGAGAAAGGAGATCTTATCTCCAATAATCAAAATCCAAGGAAAGGAAACCTGAGTGGTATACAGCTGTGAACCTGTGTGTGACCTGAGGCTGGCGGATAAGAGAGCTCGTTGCTCTTGCAAAGGACCCCAAGTTTGATCCCAGTCAACCATCCGGGACTCCCGATCCAGGGGATCCAACCAACGCCCTCTTCTGACCTCGGTGGGTACCAGACATGCACACTGCACACATACATACCTGTAGGCAAAACACTCACACGCATACAATAAAATAATAAATCTTTTTTTTAAGTTCTTTTTTTTTAAATACTGGACCTGATTTTCATGCACAGGGTACATTCATTCCCATAAGTGTTCATATCCGTTCCGCACACAGGGTTGAGGTTCCTGGGGCATGCTGGGAAGTCAAAATGACCACAGTCTGGCTACAAAAGAGAAACGCAGAGAAGACAATGACTTGAGGCATGCCCTTTGAACTGTCCCCGGCATTCCCTAAATGTCACAGAAATACCCTACATAACTACTTATGCTTCCCCCCACCCCACCCAAAATGAGTTTGTAATGCAAAAATCCGATATATGAGAGTTCAAATACAAGTACAAAAAGAATAAGGAAAAAATGAGCTCAGAGTAGGTGTGGTTCAAACCTGCTGTTCCAGTCCTTGGGAAGCTGAAGTAGGTGGATTGCCTCTAGTTCGAGGCCAGCCTGGGAGACATAGTAACTTCTAGGCTAGCCTGGGGAACACATCTAGATTTTGTCCCCTCCAAAAAACAAAAAACAAACAAACAAAAAAACCCCAAAACTCAGAGCCCAGCATGGTTGGTACCATTTGGACAATAATCCCAGTGGCTGGAAGGCAGAAAGCAGGAGGATCAGGTGTTCAAGGTCATACTCAGCTACACATCCAGTTTGAGACCAGCCTGACCCTTGTCCCAGACAAAAAAGAAAAGAAATGAAGAAAGAAAGGGAGAAAGGAAGACCAATACGCTTAAACACGGTGAGAATTGGTACATTTAGTAAGCCTCATTTTTAAATCCTCCTCAACCCCATTTCTTACCTAATTCAATAGCAGTTGGAGGGAGGGTTATTTATTTTGAGGCAGGGTCCCACTGTTGGCCTGCCGCTATGTCACCAGGCTAGCCCCAACGATTCACCTGCCTCTGCCCTCCAAAGCACTGGAATCAGAAGTGCTCACAACCACACCCAGAAGCTACTGTATTATTTTTTTTAAGTAATGCCTCTTACCGAGTGTTTTTAAAGTACTTTTGATTATTGCTCCCACACATATACTTTTCCTTCATTACACTCATGTCTCCATGAGACATGTTATAAAAGACTCTAACTCCAGGGCCGGAGAGATGGCTCAGTGGTTAAGAGCACTGACTGCTCTTCCAGAGGTCCCGAGTTCAATTCCCAGCAACCACAGGGTGGCTCACAGCCATCTGTGATGGGATCTGATGCCCTCTTCTGGTGTGTCTGAAGACATATGCTGGTCAAGTGCTCAGCCTCGGGGCTATACCCCTATAGAAGAGTGACAGCCTTCCCTCAGCAGCCCCACCTCCACCCCAGGAGTCTCGAACACTAAGCCCGCACACCTCTGCTCCCAGCACTGTCTCCCACATGGCCAAACCTCCCAGGTCATGGGACAGTTGGAGGTTCTACGACAGGCAAGTGAACAGTCTCAGGCAGCCAACAAGGGACAGACTGTTTGTTTGTCAAAGGCTGTGGAAACCGTTTAGAGACAAGGACTGGATCCTGTACCTGCAGGTTTTTTAATGTAGAGAGGGGTTGGAAACATTTTCACCATCAAGTATCCAAAGTATCCTCCTCCTCACGTCTAACTTGTCAGAAGTCAGACTGCTGCCTCTCGAGGCAGCCCAAGGAGCCCAATAGCCCACGCGAGTGGCCAGGTCTTGATTAAGAACTGTCAGTTTCCCGAACTTTTGTCCTAGAACCTGAATAAGGCCAGCCAAGTAAAACTGTCACTGCCCCCCTCACCAGTCTGGTAGGTTGCCTGCTGGAAGTTTTCTTTGCCAAAAGCCTGCCCTGGGCCACACCCAACGCTTCTGTCTTCACCTTGGCACTTTCCCGAGTCTCTGTCAGGCAGGGAGTCTCTAGCCAAACGAAAACAATGCTGGTAGACCCTTGACACTGAAGTTCTCAACAAACTGCCTTTATTTATTTATGTATTTATTTATTTATTTATTTATTGGTTTTTTTCGAGACAGTGTTTCTCTGTGTAGCCCTGGCTGTCCTGGAACTCACTCTGTAGACCAGGCTGGCCTCGAACTCAGAAATCTGCCTGCCTCTGCCTTCCAAGTGCTGGGATTACAGGCATGTGTCACCACGTCTGGCATTTTATTTTTATTTATACCCACAGAATTCAATATAACAAAATATATGAAGTATCTAATATACAGAATAACTGTCACACCTCAGGAAATTTTAATTATTAAGGGAAATGTTAGATCAAACACGTCTGTGGGCCCTTCAAAGACTGAGCCATTCTTGACTGAAAGGTACACTTGTAGCTGACGCGGTGGCTCACACCTGTCTTCCTGGGACTCAGGAGAGTCTCGAGGGAAGAAAAGTACATGTTCAGTTTCCTGTACCAAGGAAACTGATTTCTGCAGTGACGAGTCTAACCTGAGAGCGGTTCCACGCTGCGCCTCATGAGAAAAGACCGTCCTTGGGGTTCATACTTACTGTTCTGAACTGTGACCTCTTCATGATTGGAGAATCGGAAGAGTCGAGAGATTCATGAGAGGCTGTGGGAGAAAACACTGATGCTGTAATGTAACTGAGGTGAGTTGTCCATTAAAGATCCGTAAATCTCAGTGTGTAAATAAGAGAGGAAGGTCCCCTAAGCCAACCCGAAAGGAAGGAAGGGAGGGGAGGGGGAGGGGAGAGGCGGGGGAGGGAGGGGGAGGGGGAGGGAAGAGGGGGGAGGGAGGGGGAGGGGGAGAGGGAGGAACAGTCCAGTTGGTGGGCTGGGGAGATGACTCAGTGAGTGAAGAGCTTGCTATGAACTGAGTTCTGACCCTCAGTGCGCAGAGCTGGGCTTGGGTCTGCGACACCTAGCACTAGGACAGGACTGAGACAGGAGGATACCAAGAATTACTCACCAGCCAGCCTAACAGAAATGACAAGCTACAGGTTCAGCAAGAGAGCCTGTCTCAAAAATAATGTGGAGAGATAGAAGAAACCCAGTGTTGACCTCTAGCCTCCATATGCCCTCAACACACACACATGCATGCACACATGCATGCACACACACATATACATGCACACATACTTAAGACACAAAGACACAAACCAAAACCAGTTTGTGTGGTTTATCCACACATGACAGTCTGATACCCCTCCCCATGCCTCTTTAAAAGAGATCTTCCATGGGGCTGGAGAGATGGCTCCTCAGTCCAGAGCACTGACTGCTCTTCCGAAGGTCCTGAGTTCAAATCCCAGCAACCCCATGGTGGCTCACAACCATCTGTAATGAGATCTGAGGCCCTCTTCTGGCGTATCTGAAGACAGCTACAGTGTACTTACATATAACAATAAACAAATTAAAAAAAAAAGACCTTCCATCATTTCTTCCTGGGACTTCTGAGAAATGCACAGAACATCTGATTGTTTCTATCGAGCTTTTTTTTTTTTTAAACAGGGTTTCTCTGTGTAGCCCTGGCTGTCCTAGAACTCACTCTGTAGACCAGGCTAGCCTTGAACTCAGAGATCCTACCCAGAGTGCTGGGATTAAAGGCATGCGCACCACCGCCCAACTTCTATCTAGCTTCTTGAAAACTGACTTAGAAGTTACAGGTATCAGAGAAGTAACTAACAGTGCTTTTTGTCTGTGTGTCCAAGCTATATACATATATTTTTTTCCCCAAATAAACCCAAAACACTGATTTAACTTTTGAGACAGGGTCTGATGGAGCCCAGGCTGGTCTTGAACTGGTTATGTTGCAAGCACGGGCATGACCCTCCTGCCTCTGCTTCCCAAGTGCCAGGATTATAGGTGTGAGCCAGTACACCGAACTCAATAAACACAAAACTTAGTATAGGTGTTAGGATCTCGACTCTGCTTTCCTATAGACGTCAAGACCGTCCGAGGAACATAGGCAGACTCAGCGGGGCCGTGGATACAACCCAACTGCGTATATGGGTCCAGGATAATCTAATTAGAAGAAAGGCAGAACAGGTGGTTGGGTGACATCTAGTTGGAGCTAGGATCGAAACCCCCAACTGGACCGGCAGAGGATGCTTGATCCGCATTCAGCGTCCATGCCCACCACTCTCCACCGGGCGGAACCGCCAGTAACGGCGCGAATCCGAATCCGCCGTCGCCTAACTACCCAAGCCCGGCTGGCCATCGCTCTCAGCTCCGGGCTGGTCCCTGGACACCAGACCCACTGCGAAGATCACCTGCGAAGTCTGTGGCCAGGAGCAACAGCACCAGTCTAAGCATCACTAAAGCCGGTTCTGCCTGCCCGGCTGGAAAGCTCTCCTGTGCAGCGGAACAGAACTGTGGTCAAGTAGCCACCGCCGGGCACCACGCGGAGGGCGAGGGGGGAGGGGCAAGGGGCGGGCTAGACGCTAGACCGAAGGAGGAGGGAGGGGGAGGAGGAGGAGCGGAAGTTGCAGGAGAAGGGAAGATGGGAAAGAGGAAGAGGGAGGGTCAGCCGGGGACAAGGGGAGGCATACCGCCTACACAAACACACACGCACACACTCACACACACATACATGCCTTCCAGATTTCTAAGCAGTAAACCTCTCCCCAAAGTTCCCAAAAGTGAACCACGCCCCCGACCTCCCCCAGAGCCCTCATAGATTACCATGCTTAAACTCTCCACAAACCCCATGCATAGCCCCACAGGATGCGTCCACACCTGCACCACCTAAACCCTCCACGCACGAGCACAGCACACCCTGTGCACACAACCCAACCCCATCCGGACACCCCTCCCATCTTTACCTCCCCTCAAGTGCTTCAAACGCCCTAGCCCAGCCCATTCACACCCTCCACCACGACCTAACCCCTCCTCAAAGTGACACGTGCCTCCACCACACAACCCAACTTTCTTTCACACGCCCCAGAGACATCCCCCACCACGCCCCCACCATCCTTTCGACATTCCAGGCACCCCACATCTTACACCCCCACACCCTACACAAGCCAGCACCCCTCTTCCACATACCCCAAATGATCTCTACCGCGCGTTCAAACCACCAAACACCTCTTCCCCACTACACAATTTAACATCCCTCCACCCACCACGTGTGCACAACCATCCACCCTCCAAACACCCGCCTCGCCCCATCCACCCACCCCACACACGTGACCACAACTGAACCCCTTCTTCGCCACCTTTCCACACACTTCAAACACATCGCTACTACCCCAAACCCCCAGCCCCTCACATATCCAGCCTACCACCCCACCACAAAGCTACCACCTCACCTCATGATCCACCACTCCAAACTGCCATACCTCAGCACAGCCCTTCATGTATGCACTCGCCCACACGAAAACTCCCACCACTGAACAGGCCACCTCTCCACACTCTCCACACGCAGTTACCATATAACCGGCACCCCTCCACCACACCCCCAAGGGACCCCACCCTTGCACCCCAACAAATACTTCAGCCCTCTACACAACCCAGTACCCCTTCGCTTCGCTACACATCAAAAGCACATTCCCACCCCCTTTCAAATGCACACACACACACTCACACACTCACACATATACACGCACTCACATATACACGCACTCACACTCACTCACACACTCACATATACAACTCACACATACTCATACACTCACACTCTCGCACACTCATGCATGCGTGCGTGCACACACACACACTCAAACACACATGATCTCACACAGTCACACATATACACTCACATTCACTCACACTCACAGACTTACACTCTCTCACACACACTCACACACACATTCACACTCATACTAACTCACATATACACACTCGCACATAGTCTCAGAACTCAGGAGGCAGAGGCAGGTGGATCTCTGAGTTCAAGGCCAGCCTGGTCTACATACAGATTGTGATCTAGGACAATGAGAATTACAAAGAGAAACCCTGTTTCAAAAAAGAAAAAAAAAAATAGGTACCCCTCCCCACATACACCCCACAATACATCACGCCTTTACCCTTCCACAACCCCAAACACAAAGGCAAGAGCTCTGAAGTGTACCACGGGAAAGGAAGGTGACAGTGCAGCCCCGCTGCTCCCAAAGCCCCCAACCACCCCCTGTTCCCCAGGCTCACTGGCCTCCTCAGTCCCACCTTGCGGCTTGTGCTCAGCCTGGGGCTTCTACCCAGATGTCTGCATAGCTTCCTTTCTACCTCTCTCTGCTCGCACATCCCCAGGTCATCACATTTTTATAACACGCCCAGTCCTGCGATGGCCCTTGTCTCTGGCTCTGGGTCCCACTCCCCAACTCCCATAGGATGCGCCATGATTTGACCTGTAAATTTCTCTTCTGTTCCTAAAGGAGAGTGTTCCTGCTTTGCTCAGCACCTGAAAGAGACTTCCCTCAGTGAGTCCCCAGCTCCGTGAGGATCTGAGCTGGAAGGGTAGCTCAGTGGTAAAGCGCTTGCCTACCATGTGCAAGGCCCCGGGTTCAATCCCTGCCTCCACACCTTCGATAATGACAAAGCCCAACAAGTCTCACTGAATGAATAAAAGAAAGGACTTTAGTGGGGGTGGGGGGAGGTGGTCCACCATTAAGTCACTGCCAGCTTAGTCCTTATCGCCAGTTTTAGGCTCGCCAGAGCTACATAGTAGGAACCTGGTGAATATAGGTGTTCACTTAAGCAAAATGGTTTTTAGAGAAAGAAGCTTAGCCTCTGGCTGTGTGTGTGTGTGTCGTGTAACATGCATGGCTCTGCGTTCTACCTGTGAACACTCGCTCGGCGAGGTAATCCACAGGCTGAAGCTCACAGCCCTCTGGTCCCCCCCCCACACACACACACACACTCCACACCCATAAATGGGTGTCATTGTGAACACGGGGATGTAGAACAGAACTCAGGCCATAGTAGTACGGCCACACCCACTGGAAAGAGCGCGAGCCGTGGAGCCAGGGCAGCTGATTGGCACAGTCCCAGCAAAGCTGAGCCTGCTCTCTGTGACCCCTTCATGCTTTCCAAGCCAGTACCATTTGGGGAACTCCCATGGCTACCAAATTCAGCAGCCAGCACAAGGTACAGCCTTGGCCATGTATTGAACACACCTACTGTGTGCGGCCTCACTGGAAACACTGTCCAGAAGATTTCACCCTAACAGTGCTGGTTTCTACTCAACCATCACCAGTCCCCCAGTGCTAGCTAAGCAGCAGCAATTGTCCCTGTAAGACAATGGTTCTTCACCCTCAGCTGACCAGACACCACCCATTCTTCACACAAAGGGCCCAGTAAAGTCTTGGCTTCTCTCTGAAATGTCCCAAGCCAGGTCTCCATGTAAGTACACTGTAGCTGTCTTCAGTCACCAGAAGAGGGCGTCAGATCTTACAGATGGTTGTGAGCCACCATGTGGGTGCTGGGATTTGAACTCGGGACCTTCGGGAGAACAGTCGGTGCTTTTACCCACTGAGCCATCTCTGCAGCTCCAGCTCTCAACTTTCTTATCATCTACGTTCTTACAGCACAGTCACTGAGCCCTCAACACCCAATGGCTTTCTAGACCAAAGGTCCAAAGTCCTTCCACGATCCTCCCAAAAACATGGCCGGATCTGTCACACCAATGCCCCACTACTGTGGTACCAACTTGTCTTTAGTTAGGGTTTCTATTACTGTTTTTGGGACACCATAACCAAAAACCAAGTCGTGTAGGAAAGTGTTTATTCGGTTTACATTCCTTATCACTGTTCGTCTTTGAAGGAAGTCAGGCCAGGAGCTCAAACAGGGCAGGAACCTGGAGGCAGGCGCTGATGCAGGGGCCATGGAGGAGTGCTACTTACTGTCTTGATATCTATGGCTTGCCCAGCCGAATTCCTTTTAGCGCCTAGGACTCCCAACCCAGGACCACCGACACACGCAATGGGCTGGGCCACCCCACTTCACATAGGGTTAAGAAAATGCCCTAGGGCTGGGCGTGGTGGCGCATGCCTGTAATCCCAGCACTTGGGAGGCAGAGGCAGGCGGATTTCTGAGTTCGAGGCCAGCCTGGTCTACAGAGTGAGTTCCAGGACAGCCAGGACTACACAGAGAAACCCTGTCTCGAAAAACCAAAAAAAAAAAAAGAAAAGAAAATGCCCTATATTCGGGCAGTGGTGACGCACACCTTTAATCCCGGCCCTTGGGAGGCAGAGGCAGTCATATTTCTGAGTTCAAGGCCAGCCTGGTCTACAGAGTGAGTTCCAGGACAGCCAGGGCTAGCTTGCGTCAAGCTGACATAAAACAGCACACCCTCTGTCCCAGCACACCCTCTGTCACGGCACACCCTCTGTCATATGCCCTCTCAAATTCTTTTGTTTATGCCAAGATCTTGCTCTATAGCCCAGGATGGCTTCTGACTTGGGATATCCTTCAAATTCTTAGGTTGGAACTAAGTTTGGTGCCTCATGCTATAATCCCAACACTTGGAAAACTGAGGAAAGAGGATTGAGGCCAGCCTGGGGGACAGTAAATTCCAGGCTAGCCTGGTCTACAGAATGATAGAACCTTCGCTTGCTCGCTCTTTTGCTCTCTCTCTCTCTCTAATTTATTTACAACTTTTTTCTTTTTCTCTTTCTTTTTTCTTTTTCTTTTTCTTTTTCTTTTTTTTTTTTTTTTTTTTTGAGACAGGGTTTTTCTGTGTAGCCATGGCTGTCCTGGAACTCACTTTGTAGACCAGGCTGGCCTCAAACTCAAAAATCTCAAGTGCTGGGATTAAAGGCGTGCCATCACCACTGCCTAGCTATTTATAACTTTTTTATAATGAAGGGTTTTATATATTTTTAGAATATTTTATCATGGAGTATGGTAAAACACGCCTTTAATCCCATCACTTCAGGAGGGAGAGGCAGACAGATCTCTAAGTTTGAGACCAGCATGTTCTTATTGGTAAGACCCTGCCTCAAAAAAATAAAAAAATAAAAAAATAAAAATTCACAGCAGCAGAAAATAAAGTAAGGCACTGTCGTCCCTGCATCCTGGGGCACTGTGCCCTGCCTGGGAGGTCATCGTGTCCATCTTGCCTCCAAGAAAACAGGCAGAAACACGGATCTGAGAAAGCAGCCTCTGAGTGCTCCGCCCTCATCAGGACCTGCAGGGTCTCTCCCTCCTAGGCTCAGAGGACACTGCCCAGAAGTGGGCAGACCGTGGGAGAGCAGGGCTGGAGCGGCTTCCGCAGAGGATCAAAAGCAGCACACTCTAGATCCAAACCCATTAGAAGCGGCCTCCTCGGGATCTGTTCCTACTGCCCCTGTTTAACGCTTTCTAAAGACGTCTTCTGTCTCATTTTAAGGACAAGATTATTATCATCATCTTTTTTTTTTTTTTTTTTTTTTTTTTTTTGGTTTTTCGAGACAGGGTTTCTCTGTGTAGTCCTGGCTGTCCTGGAGCTCACTCTGAAGACCAGGCTGGCCTCGAACTCAGAAATCCGCCAGCCAATGCCTCCCAAGTGCTGGGATTAAAGGCGTGCGCCACCAACGCCCGGCTATTATCATCATCTTGATCGCGTACTTTCCAAAGGCATCGGCTGGTCTTTACTCGCTCATGTGAAGCTAACGGCTTTCAGTTAAAGGAAGCTCTGCCAGCCTCCTCCCCCCTTCTTGGGCCCTTCATGGCCAGCTTGCCTTTATAGCCTTAAGCTGTAATGCTATCTTTAATTGTGTTACTATCTTTAATTCTGAATTCTTAGTAAATTGATATTTTCAAAAAGGAATTTACATAACTTTTTTTTTTGTTTGTTTGTTTTGTTTTTTCAAGACAGGCTTTCTCTGTGTAGCCCTGGCTGTCTTGGAACTCACTCTGTAGACCAGGCTGTCCTTGAACTCAGTTGGCACACAGGCAGGCATGGTCCTGGAGAGGGAGTTCTACATCCTGATAGGCAGGGAGCAGGCAGGGTGAGCCGGCCACTGGACCTGGTTTGAGCTTCTGATCCATCAAAGCCCACCCCCAGTGACACATTTCCTCCAATACACCACACCCACTCCAAGTCCACATGTCCAAATCCTTTCAAATAATGCCATCCATCCCCTATGAGTCTATGAGGGCCACCTCACCAGTCAAAAATAAAATGCTCTAATTTGGCCTTATATGCATGGTAGTCTGAAACCTCCTCACCTACACTAGAATAAGCAGCTCACCAGGCCTTCAAGCCCAGCTGAGGAGACACTGGCACTAAGGACTGTGAAGAACCAGCCTGAAGCCATTTTATAATCGGAAGCCATTTCGAGTCTGTAGCTATGTGAAGCTTACATTTCCTGGAGGCTTACCCAAAGCTCAGCTGTAAACCAATTCCTTGGGAATGATCTGCACCCATTGTACAAGGAGGGTACAAAAAAAAAAATGCTTCTTTTTGCTTCGATAACTACTTGTGCCTGAAAAGATCCCCAAGCTTGTCGTTTTGCTCTACTAAAAAGGTATGCGATTTGGCTCAAGGGTGGACTCTTGAACCCCTTCCTAGGGGGAGAGACAGCCTCTTCCCACATCTCTGGTGTGCACAGTGAAGCTTGCTTTGATTTGGCCATACTTTCTGCTGATGGTCTTTCAACTCAGGGCTTCAGGATTAACATTTGGAGCCTGTAAGCTTAGATTTTTCAAAACCTACTTTTATTAACGGTTCTTAAATGCTTTAACCTCCCTTCTAGCCCACCACCCACCAGAAGTAGTGGGGGGAGGGAAGGTTAATAGAGCAAAGGAGGAAGTGACCAATTTAGAAATAGCTCTTTGGGCAAATCCAATCTGTGTTGTCAGGATATCAGCAGATCAGTTCACACGAACCAGCAGCAGCAGCAGCTCCATCCACTCACAAACACCATCCACGAAACAGCAACAGCAGGTCGATGGGGGGCAGGGGGGGGGGGGACGGGGACACCTGCAAGGCTCTGCCAATCAGCTGAGTCCTCAGAAGCGGCAAGAAGCCACAGGAACAACCACCAGTAGTTTTTTGTTGGTTTGGTTTTTGTTTTGTTTTGTTTTGTTTTGTTGGTGCATTTCTGTCTATAAAGTCACAACAAATGATGACCAACAAAGAATGGTAAGGCGTACCAATACTACCCAGTGTCGTCAGCAAAGGCCAGCATCAGCAAAGCCCAACAACGACCATCAAAGAACGGCAAGGTGTACTGACAAAATCCAGAATCATCCACTGTCCTTTGGGCTATACCTACATCCTTTCCAAACATCACATGTTCTCTCGAGCATCTGCTCTACCAAAACATCATATTCCCTTTTTCCAGGCAGCTTCCAGAAAAACACCACGTGTCTGTTCTCAGCAAACCATCCTCCCGTGAATCTGCTTCAGCAAAAATATCCTCTCATAAGAGATTCCAGAAAAACATCACATGACACAACTGAGTCTCCAAAGAAACCAGAAATTTCCACATTAGAGGCCCATGAGAGATAAGAACTCCAACCCAAATTTAGAAGCTGGACCCTTTGCTCTGAGCCTCTGAGCCTGAAGAACCAGTCCCCAGAGGGAGCATGCTTTAGGGACATTCCAAGGACCGAGGGTTCGCCTCCAGTTTGGCGGACTGCTGCAGCTAACAGCCACATCAAACGAAACCAGCAAGCACCTGTCTGGGAAGGCTCTATGGGTAAGTTATAGTTCTTCCTATGACATCTGGTCTTGATTCTGCCAGCCAGGGTTCTCCTCTATGACACTTGGTTTTTATAAGTCACAATTCTTTCTAGACCATCTGGAGACAATGAGGTATCATCTCACACGAACATGGACTCCTCGTCCAGGACACTAACAAGAGGACACGTTGCTCACATGAATATTGGCCCCCTGTGTTGTGTGTGGCTTTTGCTCTACCTGCCTTTGCTCCAGGAAGTGACTGTGCTGCCAGCCCCACCCATCCTCCATGAAGCCTTGGATAAAAGATACACACAGTTGTTCCTTTCCAACCTGCCTTCTTTGCACAGTTGCTAGGTGTTACTATGTCCCACCTGGAAAAGTGTGCCCTTACCAATTCTTATCTCTGTCTCTCCCACCTACCCTAAACTTCAGTTGCTAAACTCCCCGACCACCTGCCTATAGTAGTGGCCATAGACCCCAGCTCCCCCCAGACCTCACACAGTGGCCTGGTTCTGCTCTCTCCGAAGCACGAAGCACGCTGAACTCTGTTCTCCTTCCTTGCATCTCCTGCCTCCAGGGACCCGGAAGTCCTGCCTGTATCATTGGCCCAGCAATTGGCCCGAGGCTTTCTTTACTGGCAAATCAAGAACCAATTGGGAAAGAAAGAAAGAAGGGAAGGAAGGAAGGAAGGAAGGAAGGAAGGAAGGAAGGAAGAAAGGAAGAAAGGAAGAAAGAAAGAAAGAAAGAAAGAAAGAAAGAAAGAAAGAAAGAAAGAAAGCCGGGCAGTGGTGGCGCACGCCTGTAATCCCAGCACTCCGGGAGGCAGAGGCAGGCGGATCTCTGAGTTCGAGGCCAGCCTGGTCTACAGAGTGAGTCCCAGGACAGCCAGGGCTATACAGAGAAACCCTGTCTCGAAACAACCAAATCCAAAAAACAAAAACAAAAAACAAAAAACAAAACAAAACAAAAAACAAAACAAAAAAAGAACCAATTGGGGAAGAGAACCTTCGCGTCTGAACCACTCCCTACATCCCTGTGTCTTGGTCTGTGTCTTGTTTGTTGAACTCCTGTCCAGAGAGCGCCAGGAGTCTGTTGCTCTGCCCACCTGGTTCTTAGATACTGGAAGACACAAATCAGTCAGTCCCCGTTAAACGAAGGTGGCCACTGCATGCTTTGTTGTTTTTTTTTGTTTGTTTGTTTGTTTGTTTTTTGTTTTTTTCGAGACAGGGTTTCTCTGTGTAGTCCTGGCTGTCCTGGAACTCACTCTGTAGACCAGGCTGGCCTCGAACTCAGAAATCCACCTGCCTCTACCTCCCAAGTGCGCATGCTTTGTTTTTAACAGATCTCTTCTGACTGTGTGAACGGTCTGTGTTTTCTGTTTATTGGGGTTTTTTTGTTGTTGTTTCTGTCCCTTGTACAGCCTGTGTTCTGTGTTAGTGGGTAAAGTTCTATGTTCTGTGTTAGTGGGTATGTTCTGTATCCTGTGTTTATTGATTTTATTTTTTCTATCTCCATTCTCTCATCTTTTCCAGTTACGGGCAGACATGGGAGCTGGACCAAACATGGAGGAAAAGAATGAGGGAGCGTCACAGCTACCGCAGTACCCACGGTCCCTGCTGAATGAGAGACCAGGCACAGCTACCGGGGTACCCACGGTCCCTGCTGAATGAGGGACCAGGCACAGCTACCGCAGTACCCACGGTCCCTGCTGAATGAGAGACCAGGCACAGCTACCGGGGTACCCACGGTCCCTGCTGAATGAGGGACCAGGCACAGCTACCGCAGTACTCACGGTCCCTGCTGAATGAGGGACCAGGCACAACTACCGCAGTACCCACGGTCCCTGCTGAATGAGGGACCAGGCACAGCTACCGCGGTACCCACGGTCCCTGCTGAATGAGGGAGCGTCACAGCTACCGCAGTACCCACGCTCCCTGCTGAATGAGAGACCAGGCACAGCTACCGGGGTACCCACGGTCCCTGCTGAATGAGGGACCAGGCACAGCTACCGCAGTACCCACAGTCCCTGCTGAATGAGGGACCAGGCACAGCTACCGCGGTACCCACGGTCCCTGCTGAATGAGGGAGCGTCACAGCTACCGCAGTACCCACGATCCCTGCTGAATGAGGGAGCGTCACAGCTACTGCGGTACCCATGGTCCCTGCTGAATGAGGGACCAGGCACAGCTACCACAGTACCCACGGTCCCTGCTGAATGAGGGACCAGGCACAGCTACCGCAGTACCCACGGTCCCTGCTGAATGAGGGAACAGGCACAGCTACCGCAGTACCCACGGTCCCTGCCGCTACTTCTTTAGGCTCCCCCAGCAATGCCCTCTGGCTATGGGTAGGACTCTGGCTAAAGCTCTGGCCACCTCTGCTGCTGCCACTCCTCATTGCTCTGGTCCCTTCTCCAGTCACTGAATTCAGTTTGGGGTATAGAGAATATTGAAGTATTGTTTTATTCTATTTTGATTTATTGAAAAGCTGACTCTGAAGTTGGGCATGGCTCCCTACCCTACCCATCCAGACTCAAGCATGTCTGCTTAAAAGTTTGTTCCAAAAACTTTCTGTAATATGTCAGGGTAGCCACTTAACTTTGTGACATGCGGGGGAAAAAAGCAGAACAGCCAAAGAAATTGGACTGTTTCCTTTAATTGCCTAAAACTCTTCCTAAGATAAGAAACCCTTATTTCCAGATTCATAAACACTATTATGTGAACTTTCTCTTCCTCAAGATTTGTAAGTTTGTTGGATGTGATTTTAAAAATCTGTAAAATAGCCGGGTGTGGTGGCGCACGCCTGTAATCCCAGCACTTGGGAGGCAGAGGCAGGTGGATTTCTGAGTTCGAGGCCAGCCTGGTCTACAGAGTGAGTTCCAGGACAGCCAGGGCTACACAGAGAGACCCTGTCTCAGAAAAAAAAAAATCAAAAAAAAAAAAAAAGAAAGAAAAAAAAATGTATACACAGATGATCTTAAAGAGGTGTGTACCTAATGGGCTCACCCTGCAGGAAATAACCACATGGCTTGATGTCACCTGGGCTGATCCCATCAGGATATAAGCAATTTTACACTTTCTTCTTTCATGGCTTATGTCTTCTTTTCAACCAGTGTTCCATAAAACAGGAGACTTCAAAACCTCCCGTCCTCTGAAAGTAAAACAAAACAAAATAAATACTGCCCCAGTCTGGGTAGGTGAAGGGATCACTGCTGGGGAAAGATTTCCTTTGTCACCCAGTCAGTCCTATATATTGAAAAAAAATGCACAAAAGTTAGAAAATATAGAGTTGGCTCAGTGGTTAAGAACACTGACTACTAGCCGGGCAGTGGTGGTGAGTGCCTTTAATCCCAGCACTTGGGAGGCAGAGGCAGGCGGATTTCTGAGTTCGAGGCCAGCCTGGTCTACAGAGTGAGTTCCAGGACAGCCAGGGCTACACAGAGAAACCCTGTCTCGAAAAACCAAAAAAAAAAAAAAAAAAGAACACTGACTACTGCTCTTCCAGAGGTCTTGAGTTCAAATCCCAGCAACTACATGGTGGCTCACAGCCATGTGTAAGGGGATCTGACGCCCTCTTCTGGGGTGTCGGAAGACATTGGCAGTGTGCTCATATATATAAAATAAATAAATCATTTAAAAAAATAGAAAAATTTGCTGGGCGGTGGTGGCACACGCCTGTAATTCCAGCACCTGGGAGGCAGAGGCAGGCAGATTTCTGAGTTCAAGGCTAGCCTGGGCTACAAAGTGAGTTCCAGGACAGCCAGGGCTATACAGAGAAACCCTGTCTCAAAAATAAAAAAGAAAAAGAAAAAGAAAAAAGAAAAGAAAAATTTAAAGTTTTAAGTAGGTCCCAGATGCTGGAGGTAACTCAAAAGATGCTTAACAACAGAGAACTTAGTGCATAAGACCTTTTGTATACACTGAAAGCCATATTCACCTTCTCTGACTCACAGATACACAGCAAACTTTTGGTGTCTTACCATCTGTCAGAAAAAATAACTTCTAGCTGAAAGTCCTGTCCTCAATCAAAAGATACAGTTGGATTATACAATAAAGATTCCCAGAAATCAACCCCAAGGACTGGCCCAACACCAATTCCTATAATTGTTCAACTAACCAGTTCGGCTGCCTCTGTCCAGATAAAACAACACCTCCTAGCCGGGCAGTGGTGGCACACGCCTGTAATCCCAGCACTCTGGGAGGCAGAGGCAGGCAGATTTCTGAGTTCGAAGCCAATCTGGTCTACAGAGTGAGTTCCAGGACAGCCAGGCCTACACAGAGAAACCCTGTCTTGAAAAAAACAAATCCAAAAACAAAACAAAACAAAACAAAACAAAACAAAAGAAAACAAAACAAAACAAAACAAAAAAAACCCAGGAAAGAAAAGAAAAGAAACAGCACTTGCTTCCTCCATGTATTTATGTACCTCACGATGACAGCAAAATCTATGACGTAAGAGTCACCTAGACAATACTGGTTTTAAAGACATGCAAGAGTCACAGAGAACTGCTGAGGCTTGCCGCTGTGTGGCAGGATTGGAGTCCCTAGAAAGATCCCGAGAGAGACCGTTAGTGGAAACGTGGCCCAGTTACAATAAGGGATCTCGGCAGTTTTGCAAAGGCCAGAGCCTTTCGATAGCCATCGAGAGCAGCAGCTGCACATCGAGACAGCTGGAGCCCAGGGAACAGCTGGAGACGATGGAGAGGGCGGAGCTAGAGAGATGACCCCAGGCTCGGGCCCAGCGGATTCCAAGTGAATAAGGGAACTGCAGGTATTGAGCACTGAGTTGTTTACACTGGTGAAGTGAAGTTTGGTCTTACCCTGTCCAGACTGTGATCGTGCCCCCCTGTTTCTTTCCTCTTGAAATGAAAAAAAGGACACTTGGTTTATGTTTTGATATTATGGGAGCCTACAGCTGAGAGATACAACAGGGCCCTTTGTAAGCCCCCAGACCTTAGCACAACTGACTCCATGATGGACGGACCATCCAGACTGTAAAACTCAGCAGTAGCACCGCCAGGCAAAACGAAAACAAAGACCTGATTCATTAAAGTCCCCGCTTTTTCTGCTTCTGTTGTTCTGCTTCTGGTTATTATTGCGAGTTGAAGCCAACCCAAGACATGGTTTTTGTGATTACAAGCTCACCCTGATAAAAGCTCATGGATATACTGGAATCCCAAACATCCAGTCTGGTCTCCAGTCGACACGGAAGAAAAAAAAAAAAAAAAGCTAAAGAGTTAGGGCCACAGCTATGAACACCAAACACAAAAACACCAGACACCAGAAACTGGGGTATTCCTATTTTATGATTCTGCAAGACAATGACCTAAGCAGTATGGGAAAGAGCCTGTAAGATGTCTCTTTTTACCCAAGGGCTATTCAGTTTAACAGGCTAGCTTTAAAATGTATGTCCAGCCTCCTTAACTTCATTAACCTTTTTAAACTTTAACTATTTTGATAAACTGAGTCATACAAGAAATTGTGATATCTGTAATGGTGCACTATGTAAATACCAGGAAAGTCAAGTTGCCAGTCCCCTTACAGACTCTTTATGATTAAAAGTTTATTTGGATACTAAAAAAGCTTCAATCTTGCCCCTAGGGCTGTTGGGAGATGTGACTGCTGTGTCACATGTGTGTCAGTAAGTGGCCGAAAGGAGAGAGGACACATCTACACTCGGTGTGCTGACCTGTGGCCATCTGAATGATGAGTAACCTAGCCTAACACTCCCTGAAGAAAGCAAGCCGGAGATGACCACGGTGCCACGAAAGCCCAGACAGGATCCTAGGGCGGGATCAATCGGGAGACAAGAAGAACCCCACCTGGGACCGTGGGCCCCTGGGCAGGAGTGAGCCCAAGACAGTGGACCTGTACGAGGCTACTCGGGTAAGTGGGGATCGAGCCTGAAATGACCACCGGTCTGGCGCCGCACAGGCCAGGGTGGGACAGAGCATGCTCCGGATGACCCCTGCCCAGCGCCATAAATGCACAAGCAGGGCATTTGCACTCCTGAGACAACTCCTGAGGTAACCCCAGACCCTCGGAGACCCGGGGTATCTTGAAGAGAAGCAAATAAGTGGTGGAGAAATGGAAAGGGGGAGAAACAGAAGGATGTGGACACAGTGAAGAGAGGCAGCACTGGAGCTCTGAGGGTAGTGAGGAACAGCCCGACGTGAGTAGCTGGTGGTGGACGCCACGCCGGACCGCTTCTGGAGTCCCCAGCCCTGCAGAAGCAGGGATCCGTTATCACCAATGCCTAGCTGATGCCCCTGTTCTGGGCTACGACCCGGGGATGCGTTGATGTCTGAGGGCTGTGCAAAACTGGCCCCACCCTTCACCTGGGCATGGAGGGAGAGCTAGTCCTCGGGGCATGAGAACTGAAGAGCTGACCCCACCCCTAGCCAGGTGCAGTACTAGGGAGTTGCAGGTGAGCCGCATACCAAGACACCCGCTGGCCTCCAGGCTCCCTCGTTATCCAGAAAATGCCTGTTAAAAGCAAAGAGACCGGTTTGGAGAGATGACTTAGCTCTCAAGAACTCTGGCTGCTTTTCCAGAAGTCCCGAGTTTAATTCCCAGCAATCAGCAACCTCGGATGGCTCATAAACATCTGTAATGAGTTCTGGCGCCCTCTTCTGGCATGTAGGCACACATACAGGCAGAACACTGGATACATAATAAATGCTTGTCTATCAACAGGCAGGTATATTAGCTAAAGTCCACTTAAGCTACAATACGACAGGGAGATCAACCTGCTCCATGCGAAACAAGAATGGCTTTAGAGCTGGGCGTGGTGGCGCACGCCTGTAATCCCAGCACTTGGGAGGCAGAGGCAGGCGGATTTCTGAGTTCGAGGCCAGCCTGGTCTACCGAGTGAGTTCCAGGACAGCCAGGGCTACATAGAGAAACCCTGTCTCGAAAAACCAAAAACCAAAAAGAAAAAAGAAAAAAAAAAAAAAAAAGAAAAAGAAAAAAGAAAACAAACGAGCCGGGTGTGGTGGCGCACACCTGTAATCCCAGCACTTGGGAGGCAGAGGCAGGCGGATTTCTGAGTTCAAGGCCAGCCTGGTCTACAGAGTGAGTTCCAGGACAGCCAGGGCTATACAGAGAAACCCTGTCTCGAAACAAAACAAAACAAAACACAAAATCCAAACAAACAAACAAACAAGAAAGAAAGAAAACAGATGGCCCTTACTAGATGAAACGCTAACCAAAGCGTTGGAGCAACTGATGCGAAGTTTTGTTTTGTTTTTTTTTAACTCAGAGGTCACGTGAATCTGCTGGGCTTGGGTCTGGGGGATTCCGGGGATAAACTGAGCCTGGCCACACCCCGCTGGAGTGCAGGCACTGCAGATCCTAGCTTGGTGGGACCACCGCCCTGATCTTCAAGTTTCACCACGGAGTCATGGTTGCAACTGATTCCGGAACCGCTTTATTGTCTCCCAGACCAGGAAGAAAGTCCAAGAGCTCAACCCTTATCTTCTGGGCAGTGTAGCTGGGGGCATGATTGCAGCGTTCTGTGAGCAGTTGTTGGCTCGCCGGTGTTGAATCTCCGCGGTCTTAAAGGATGAATGCATCACTGCTGCAGCGGCCTCGGAACTCGGAGGGTCTGTGGCTGAGTTGGTGTTCACCTTTCTCAACAGCTGTGGACGTGTTGTCTTCAGCAGTGAGGCCTGGCTTTCAGTTTGTATAGAGCAACCTACACCTAGTCTTGGCCCTCGCCTAAGCTGTTCAGGGGTTCCCTTTGCCTATTTGGCAGCTTGAATTTCCTCTTTGGAAGAGGGAGTGAGACCGGATGGAGTTAGCCCGCCACAGGCAGTCGGGTTGAAGAACCATGACAGCTTGTAAAATATTCATGTAGCCCGAGACCAAGAAAGGGAAGTGACTCGATCAACTTCTACAGAGCAGGTTAAACAGATGAGGAGGGAGAGAATAAAGACGGCGACAGTGAATGACCAGCACATAATCACCTCTCCAACCAAGGGTATTTAGGCCACTTACTGGCTGGGCCCTTCATTCTTACAAGGTAGAGACCCAAAGACCACTCAGCATGACCAAGGCTTGAATACAGAGTCTGTATTACATGAGCCTGGGCCTGCCTGGAGCAAAACCACTCTCACAGCGCAGCCCTGAGTGCATACCACAGGATAGGCTTATGGAAGAGGAACACAGAAAACTACATCGCTGTTGGCAGTTGCAGGAGAGAAGCAAGTAGCTTAATGAGCGGAGAACTCAACCATTAGCTGGCTCTCCCCGTGGCGCTTCTCAGGGCAGCGGGGACAAGATGGAGAAACCTTTGCCCCGTTACACCATAGGATCAAAAATGATCGGTCTCAATAAAGACTGCCTTAATCTGTGTCCAGTTCTGCATGGACATTGGCGTTCTTCCCGTGGAGTCCCTTCCACTCTTGGGAGTTCTTCCTCATTTTTCTAAATATGCACACGTACGTACGTACATACATACATACATACATTCCTCTGGATACTTCCTTTCTGTTTCTTCATTCTTCTTGCACGTAAGGAGGGGGGGGAAACCAAGGATGGTGTGGGTAACTCTTGGTCATCTGGACCCCTAACACCTCCAGTTAAGTTCATTAAGAGTCAAGAAAGGCTGCGTCACACTCAAAGAACCCATATCACATGGGCCACACTAAGGGCCAGGCAGAGAATCAGTGTCCAAGGAATGTTGGGGGATGTCTGAGTTAGGGTTTTACTGCTGTGAACAGATACCGTGACCAAGGCAATTCTTGTTTTTTTTTTTTTTTTTTTTTTTTTTTTTTTTTTGGTTTTTCAAGACAGGGTTTCTCTGTGTGGACCTGGCTGTCCTGGAGCTCACTCTGTAGACCAGAGTGATGGAGAGATGGCATAGCAGTTAAGAAAAAATATGCATATATATATTTATATACACACATACATATATACACACACATATATAAAATGTATGAGTGCTCTGTCTACATATATGCCTGCATTCTAGAAGAGGGCATCGTATTCCTTTAGACGGTTGTGAGCCACCATGCTGTTGCTGGGATTTGAACTCAGGACCTCCGGAAGAGGCCCAGTGATCTTAACGCTGAGCCATCTCTCCAGTCCCTAAATAAATGTATTTTTAAAATAATTATTTATTTATTCATTTTATGTGTATGAGTACACTGTAGCTGTCTTAAGACACCCCAGAAGAGGGCGTCGGATCCCATTACTCAATCATCCCAGATGGCTGTGAGCCACCATGTGGTTGCTGGGGATTGAACTCAGGACCTCTGTAAGAGCAGTTAGTGCTCTTAACCACTGAGCCATCGCTCCAGCCCTAAATACATATTTTTTTTTTTTTTTTTTTTTTTGGTTTTTCGAGACAGGGTTTCTCTGTGTAGTCCTGGCTGTCCTGGAACTCACTCTGTAGACCAGGCTGGCCTCGGACTCAGAAATATTCCTAGGTTGGCTAGAAGGCTCAGCGGGTAATGGCACTTGCTGTGTATACACACACACACACACACAAAGTAAATAAATAACAAACAAATGCAGTAAATAAAATATTCCTAAACCTAAGCAAGTAGTTCACTTTTTTTTGTTGTTGTTTTTTTGGATTTGTTTTTTTTTTTTTTGAGACAGGGTTTCTCTGTATAGCCCTGGCTGTCCTGGAACTCACTCTGTAGACCAGGCTGGCCTCAAACTCAGAAATTTCGATGTTGTGAGCCACCATGTGGGTGCTGGGATTACAGGCGTGAACTCATGACCTTTGGAAGAGCATTTGGTGCTCTTACCTACTGAGCTATCTCTCCAGCCCCAGTGGTTCACTTTTAAAAATAATACTTGAGGGGCTGGGGGCTGGAGAGATGGCTCAGCGGTTAAGAGTACTGACTGCTCTTCCAAAGGTCCTGAGTTCAAATCCCAGCAACCACATGGTGGCTCACAACCATCTGTAATGAGATCTGATGCCCTCTTCTGGGGTGTCTGAAGACAACTACAGTGTACTTACATATAATAAATAAATAAATAAATAAATAAATAAATCTTAAAAAAAATAATACTTGAGAGCCGGGCGTGGTGGCGCACGCCTGTAGTCCCAGCACTTGGGAGGCAGAGGCAGGCGGATTTCTGAGTTCGAGGCCAGCCTGGTCTACAGAGTGAGTTCCAGAACAGCCAGGACTACACAGAGAAACCCTGTCTCAAAAAAAAAATAATAATACTTGAACTCTAACCACATTTCAGAATAATTATAGAACTAAGAGTTTAAGTCATTTACAGAAAGGCAGGCAGGTTAGGCTGTATATACTGATGTCTACTGCCCTCTAGTGGAGTTCAGTTGATAAAAACAGTGTCCCATTTATAGACAGTACTGCTTCAAGTTACAATGTTTTCCTATTGTCTCCACAGTAACCCATGTAACTGACATTGTTATTCAAGTCAATATTTTTTTAAAAATTAACATTTTTCCTTGTTTCTGTTTTGTCTTTGGTTGTTTGTTTGCTTTTTTGTGTGACGGGTTGCATGTAACCCTAGCTGGCTTTGAACTCACAAAACAAAACAATGATGATCTTTAACTCCTCCTGTATCCATCTTTATAGGTATTTACAGGCTCTAAAGTCTCTTGACTTTATAGGCATGGGCTGCCATGCCGGACTCCAAAATTCTGCGTTTTGAAGACCTCTCAATAGTAATAGTGCTAATGGTCAAGGTGGCCCACACTTTAAGCAAAAAGAGTCTGTGCTGAGGATGTGGGATTACCAATATGTTGCCCCTAGTGGCACAGGCTTTTAATCCCCGCACTCGGGAGGCAGAGAGCGGCAGATGTTTGTGAGTTCAAGGCCAGCTTGGTTTGCATATGGAGTTCCAAGCCAACTAAGGCTACGGAGTGAGACCCTGTTCCAAAGAATAGGAAGGGGAGTTACCGCCTCTTGTGCAGGGCCCTTGTTATATCCCTAGTACCATAAAACAAACGGCACTCTAGACAACTATGTTCAACAGACTCTACCTAGGCAAGTAAAGACTCTCCTGAGAGCCACACACCACCAGGGCAGGGGCTTGGATGAGAATGGCCACTATAGGCCGGGCGGTGGCGCACACCTGTAATCCCAGCACTTGGGAGGCAGAGGCAGGCGGATTTCTGAGTTCGATTTCTGGTCTACAGAGTGAGTTCTGGGACAGTCAGGGCTATACAGAGAAACCCTGTCTAAAAAAAAAAAAAAACCACAAGAATGAGCTCCGGTTGTCCTGGAACTCACTCTGTAGACCAGGCTGGCCTCGAACTCAGAAATCCGCCTGCCTCTGCCTCCCAAGTGCTGGGATTACAGGCGTGCGCCACCACCGCCCGGCAGGTTCATATTTTCTAATGCTTTGTCCCTAGTTGGTGGAACTGTTTGGGAAGAATCAGAGGGTGTGGCTTTGTTAGAGGAAGTGTGTCACTGGACAACTGGAGGTGGGCTTTGAGGTTTCTAAAGCCCACTCATTCCCAGTTAGTACTCTCTCTCCCTCTCTCCCTCTCCCCCCTCCCCTTTGCTCTCTCTCCCTCTCTCCCTCTCTCCCGTCCCCTTTGTGCTCTCTCTCTCTCTCTCTCTCTCTCTCTCTCTCTCTCTCACACACACACACACACACACACACACACACACACGGTGGGAAATATTTTAAGATGGACCGGACCGGCAGGCTTCCCAAGCTACTGCCAGCAACCCGCAGACCACATGACTCCAGCCTGGGGATAACAACTCAGCAGTGTCTCTGGTGGGGCCAGGTTACCCTCTGCCCGCCAACTCTCCGATGGGGCCGGAGCTCCCGAGTTCTCTTCTCTACCATGCCAGCCCCGTGCAACAACTGTCCACCCAACTGCCATGTCACCCATCAACCAAGTAAATCGAAACTCTTGAAGTGTATAATTAATCAGATTTATGTATCAATAAACTCTCAATTTATAAGATGCTGATAAAATAATTTCAGAACCAACTGATAATGATAAAAGCTTTATGCCAATTATTCTAACCTTGCGGTATCATAACTATCTGTGGCTGGTTAAAGCCACGCTGGTGCACGTCCATCTCTATCTTGGCCTTTTTCTCCCTCTCCCCTGAGATGCTTCCTGTCTCTGCAACTCTTCCCTCCCTTTCCCTGTTCAATCACAGGCCTCCTGCTGCACTAAAGAAATTGGACAAGGAAAATCCTGCAACACACACACTAGCTAAGGTCTATAGCAGAAGCAAGCTAGAGAACACAGAGCAAAGAAGTGGGCACTGATTTGATTTCACAGTGGGGAGCACAGTCTAGGGATTTACACTGAAAAGTCATATGAGGAAAAACAACTCAAAAATGGCTGGTTTCTTCCCTCCTAAATATATAATTGTGTTTGCTGAGCATCTGTGGTGTGGCAGCTCCAGAAATAAATAGGACGCAGCCTTGAGTGTCAAGGGTGACAGTCTTGCTACTGAGGGACCTTTGTTCTTCTGAGGAGCTGGGAGAGAAAATAGTGAAGCCGGTGTGGATGCCTGGTGAGCGTCCACAGGAGGCACAAGTCAGGAAAGACGCGCCGCTCTGGGCCCCAATCTTCTTCACAATTACATTTAAGCATTCTTTATTTCTTCATCACTAAATGGTTCTATTTGTAGGCCAAAAAATCCCAGAAATAATCATACTTGTAGCATTTACATCTTATGAGGTCACAACAATCAGTATTTGCAGAAACGCTGGGCAAGATGAAGCCAAGCGGAATGGTTGTTAGATTAAGACAGAAGTTGATGAAGTTTTGCCTTGGGCTGGAGAGATGATTCAGCAGCTAAGAGTACTGACTACTCTTCCAAATGTCCTGAGTTCAAATCCCAGCAACCACATGGTGGCTCACAACCACCCATAATGAGATCTGATGCCCTCTTTTGATGTGTCTGAAGACAGCAACAGTGTACTTACATATAATAATAAATAAATCTTTAAAAAAATAAGTGCCGGGCGGTGGTGGCGCACACCTGTAATCCCAGCACTTGGGAGGCAGAGGCAGGCAGATTTCTGAGTTCGAGGCCAGCCTGGTCTACAGAGTGAGTTCCAGGACAGCCAGGGCTACACAGAGAAACCCTGTCTCGAGAAAAAGAAAAACAAAAACAAAAACAAAAACAAAAAAAAAAACCCAACAACAACAAAAAAAATGTGGCCAATCTGGGCTATATGAGACCCTGTCTCAAATTAATTAATTAATTAATTAGCCCCAGGGACAGTCTGGGCTTTTGTGTGCCACTTTCTGGTCCTTGAGACCTTTTCTTTCTTCCTTTCTCTCTTTCTTTTTCTTTCTTTCTTTCTTTTTCTCATGGGGGAGGGGTTGAGACAGGGTCTCACTATGTAACTCTGGTTATCCTGGAACTCACTAAGTAGATGGGGCTAGCCTCAAACTCACACACTGCCTGCCTCTGCCTCCTAGATATCAAAGGCATGCACGTCAATTAAAGCTATGCATACTAAGTCCCCCCTTTTTCTTCCCTCCCCCCACCCCAAAGCACATCAGTGGCCACCACACCAAGCCAGGTTTGGATGCCCATTCTCAATAGGCAAATTAAAGAGAGAAGGCAGTGGAGAAGAGCACAGAGGGGAGGTGCATTCTACGTGGCCAAAATGGGAGGGGCAATAAAGAGGTGCAACGACCACCTCGTGTCCATTCTGGACTCCTGACATATGGTCCCGGTTTAAACAGAGGGGCAAGAGTATGCCCAGTCAGGGCATAAGCCCGCCCCTCATCACTGTCTGAATTCTCCTGTGTCCTACCAGGTGGTTTAATAAGTTGTCAGTGCGGAGACAAGCTCCCCCTCTGATGTGCCAGGGCTGGTAGCATTTCTTCTAGGCTCCGCCTCACAGTTGCCTGGCAACACCGAGGCGTGCCTGACTCAGTATAAATGGGGCTGCTTGCCCGCCTCACTCTCTTTCTCTCCTCCTTCTTTGTCCCTTTTCTCCCCATTCCCCCCTCTCCTCTCTCCACATGTTCATGGCAGGCCTCTCTTCTCCTCTCCCCTCCCCTCCCCTTCTCTCTCTCCCTCTCTCTCTCCTCTCTCTTCAGTTCCCCTCCCCATGGCCTAAACAAACCCTATCCCATACCATATCCATCACAGGGCTTACCTCCGGGGGAAGGGCTGTCTCAGCATGGGCCCACAGAGGAATCCTTCCCCACACCAAATCCTTCCCCCTCTACAAACACATTCCTGGTTCTTTCTTTTTACAAAACCCAAGGGCCCCAGGCTTTTCCTTCTCTCAGCAACAATCTCTAGGAAGAATTCCACATTCTTGGGGGCCATTGTTTCAATAGTCTCTTAGCCAAAGGGAAGGCACACGAAGGTCTCTAAAATGTGTTCCCACCTGTTTCTCTGTCGTTCAACAGCTATGGGCCAGGTGTAGTGGTTGCATGCCTGTAATTCCAGGACTTGGGAGGCAGAGGCAGGAGGATCTGAGGTCTACCTAGAGAGAACCTGTTGTTGTTTTGTTTTGTTTTGTATTTTAACAAAAGTTGGGAAGGACTTTTGGGAAGTTCGGGAAGTATGGGTCAGCTCTTGGTCTAGTCATCTGAATGCTCAAACTGAGGGAAGATCCTTCGGATTTTGCAATTGCCTGCCGGCAGGCCTCAGTGCCTAGGCAGGCCGGAGATAACCAGCTCTTATCAAGACGACCTCTCCAGGTGTGCTCACAAGGACAGCTGATTCCCCCACAGTGAAGGCTGAGGGAGGAAGCCAAGCAGGTAGCACAGACTCCCTTTGGATTCGAATTCTGGAAGTTGCTGGCGCCCGTCACTTCTGCAGTGTTCTTTCTGTTAGAAGCAAGTTACTGCATCCTGCTGACTCCCAAGGAAAGGGAAATGCGAAGCGAGTGAGCGAAGGAAGGGAACATGGGAAGAAAGAGACCTTGGAGGCTCCAAACCCGAACCCCGAGAGGAAGGGAATGCGGATGCTGGGGGTGGAGATGCAAGCGCTTTTCCACTATACTACTTAAAATGCATGTGGGGTTAACTCCGTTTAAGAGCATGGACTGTTCTTCCGAAGGTCCTGAGTTCAAATCCCAGCAACCACATGTTGGCTCACAACCATCTGTAATGAGATTTGACGCCCTCTTCTGGTGTGTGTAAAGACAGCTACAGCGTAATTACATAAAATAAATAAATATTAAAAAAAACAAAAATAGGGGCTGGAGAGATGGCTCAGCAGTTAAGAGCAGTGACTGCTCTTCCAAAGGTCCTGAATTCAAATCCCAGCAACCACATGATGGCTCACAAGCAATAGTGTACTTACATATAATAAATAAATTTATCTTTTAAAATAAAATAAAATGCATGTAGGGAAGAGCAGATGTAATTCCACAGGAGACAGCAGCAACCCAGAGGACTGGTGCCAGGGCTTGATCCTCTTTAAAACGTTATTGATTTTGTTATTCATCTGTCCGTTTGCTTGCCCGCCGCTTGCTTGTTTTTTGAGACCAGGTCTCCCTACATAGCCGTGGCCAGACTGGAACTCATTATGTAGACCAGGCTGACTTCAAACTTAACAGAGACCCACCTGCCTCTGCCTCCCAAGTGCTGAGATTAAAGGTGTGTGCTATCACACTCTGTCTTTAAAAACTAAACAGGTCACCTGTAATCCCAGCACTTGGGAGGCAGAGGCAGGCGGATTTCTGAGTTTGAGGCCAGCCTGGTCTACGGAGTGAGTTCCAGGACAGCTAGGACTACACAGAGAAACCCTGCCTTGAAAAACCAAAACAAACAAACAAACAAACAAAAAAAAAACTAAACAGGTGGCTCAGTGGTTAGGAGCACTGGGTGTCCTTTTGGAGAACCCAGGTTCCATTCCCAGCACCCAACAAGGCAGCTCACAAGGGTCTGTGACTCTCTAAGATCTGACACCCTCATGCAGGCACAACACCAATGCAAATTTAAAAACAAAAAACTAAAACAAGCCAGGTGAGGGGTTCATACCTTTTATCCCTACACTAAGGAGGCAAGGGAGGGGAGCTCTGTGTGATGTCACTGCATCTGCATAGTGAAGTCCAGCCCAGCTAGGGCTACAGAGTGAGACTCTGTCGGAGTGCGGGGGTGGAAACCCCAGGAAGGCTGGAGGGATGACTCAGCAGTTGAGAGCTCTTACGGAATGCTTGCCAGCTCACAACTGCCTGAAACTCCATTTCGAGGGAACTGCGGCCTCCTTCTTCTGACTTCTGTGGCACTAGGCATGCAAGTGGTGCACACATATACATGCAAGCACCCATTGATACACGTGAAGAAAAAATCTAAGAAACAAGAGACTGAAGAGTTACTGTAGTGGTTAAGAGCACTGGCTGCTCTTCTGAAGGATCTGAGATCAATTCCCAGCACCCACATGGTAGTTTTCAAGGGTCTGTGACTCTAATCCCAGGGAATCTGATGTTCTCTTCTGGCTGTTGTGGGCACCAACACCCATACACATAAAATAAAAATGAAAACACTGCTGGCCAATGGTGGTGCATGCCTTTGATCACAGCATTTGGGAGGCAGAGGCAGGCACATTTCTCAGTTTGAGGCCAGCCTGGTCTATAGAGTGAGTTCCAGGACAGCCAGGTTGATACAGAGAAACTGTTTCCAAAAACCAAAAAAAAAAAAGAAGAAGAAAGAAGGAAGGAAGGAAGGAAGGAAGGAAGGAAGAAAAGAGGAGAAAGGAAAAGAAAAGAAAAGAAAAGAAAAGAAAAGAAAAGAAAAGAAAAGAAAAGAAAAGAAAAAAAGAAAAGAAAAGAGAAAAGAAAGGAAAGGAAAAATTAAAAAAAAAAAAAAAAAGAGGGGTTGAAGAGATGATGGTTCATCGGTTAAGAGCACTGACTGCTCTTCCTGAGGTCCTGAGTTCAATTCACAGCAACCACATGGTGGCTCACAACCATCTGTAATGAGATCTGATGCCCTAAGACAGCTACAGTGTACTCATATAAACAAAATAAATAAATCTTTTTTAAAAATTTAAAAAGAAAAACTCTTGAGCAATGCCGGAGTTTTAAATCCACTTGAACACCCCTCCCCCGCCCACATCTCCGGCTCTTTAATTTAATGCTTTTTCTCCAATGTTGGCATTTCCAGCAGAGAACAAGGCTGAGGGGGGTTGCTGTTTTCCAGACCTGAACCTGGCAGAAAAGAGGAGAAAGGGTCTCAATGCTCCCTGCCCCCACAGGTTTTTGACTGTCTTTAAGCTAATCTTCCCTGTCCAAATTAAAAGGAAAATTATTTTCCAACCTTTAATGTAGGACCAAAATTTGCCTTGGAGTGGGTCCCTCCATCTGCCAGCTCCAAAACCCGTGGAGGTTTTGCTAAGGAAACCCCACCTTCGCAGCCTCGGGGCTGATTGCTCTCAGGCAGCTGGTTTGGACCGGCTCCTTGCAGGTGATTTCCATATGGCCTGAGAAACCTCAGAGAGCTAGAGCTGATGTGACGCTCTAACCTGATCTCTGGCTCCAGTCAGCAAGAGGTAACCCAATCACAAAAGAACACACATGGAATGCACTCACTGATATTAGCCCAGAAGCTCGGAATACCCAAGACACAAGTCACATATCAAATGATGCCCAAAAAGAAGGAAGAACAAAGTATGGATACTCTGGTCCTTCTTAGAAAGGGGAACAAAATACCCACAGAAGGAGATACAGAGACAAAGTGTGGAGCACAGTCCGAGGAAAATACCATCCAGAGACTGCCCCACCTGGGGATCCATCTCATACACAGTTACAAAACACAGACACTATTTTTTTTTTTTTTTTTTGACTTTTCGAGACAGGGTTTCTCTGTGTAGCCCTGGCTGTCCTGGAACTCACTCTGTAGACCAGGCTGGCCTGGAACTCAGAAATCCGCCTGCCTCTGCCTCCCAAGTGCTGGGATTAAAGGCGTGCGCCACCACTGCCTGGCTTCGCAGACACTATTATTGGTGTGTTTACATTTTTAAGTTGTGTGTGTGCACGTGTGCATGCGCATGCATGCATGTACATGTGCCCTTATTGTTGCACACATGTGCGGGTCAGAGGACAACATGCAGGACTTGTTCTCTCCTTCAACTACGTGGGTCCTGCAGGCCAAGTTCAGGTCCCTAGCCTTAGCTGCAATCACCTTTAACCTCAGAGCCATCTTGCTGGCCCTATATAGGCTACATTTCATTAGGCAATGAATACGAATACAGAATACTTTTCAAAGTGCTTGTGCCCATTCCACCCTTGTAAACAGTGGACGAAAGCTCCAGTTTCTCAGTGTCCTTGCTAACAATTCCTGTTGCTTAGCTCATTTTAGTCCCTTTGCCTAATGAGCAGTGGCGCTGGACTGTGCTTTAAATTTGCATTTCCCTGATGACTAATGAAGTTGAAAGCCATTTTAAATATTGAGCTATTTGGAGACTTTCTTTAGTGCAATCCCCAATCAGAGGACCAGAATGGTTTTTTGTTTGTTTATTGTTTGTTTGTTTGGCTTTTCTGAGACAGGGTTTCTCTGTGTAGTCCTGGCTGTCCTAGAACTCTGTAGACCAGGCTGGCCTCGAACTCAGAAATCTGCCTGCCTCTGCCTCCCAAGTGCTGGGATTAAAGGCGTGCGCCACCACCGCCCGGTTCCAAATGGTTTTTTATAACTGACCTAAAACATGGAATCGTGGAGAGTGGGGACAAGCCTACATTAACACACACACACACACACACACACACACACACACACCACATACATCATACTTGTGTACACACAAAATAATAAATAAGATAAAGGTTACAAAATATTTTAAGGTCTTCCCCATCCCCTGAAAGGAAAAAAAGTAAGCTAGAGTTGAAAAATATCAGGAATTAGCCAGGTGGAGGCAGAGCATGCCTTCAATCCCAGCTCTCAGGAGGCAGAGGTGGGTGTCCTGAGTTGAGTCCAGGCCCAGCCTGGTCTATGGAGTGAGTTCAAAGACAGCCAAGGCTATTAACATGGATAAACCTTGTCTCAAAATACCAAAAAGAGAAAAACATTAGAGCGCATCATACACAGCGCTCTTCTCCTTCCAGATGGGCCCTGCCACGTAGTCAGAATCATCCCAGTACTATTTTTAAAATGATTTATTTTTATTTATTTAGTTCTGTTCATTGGTGTTCTGTCTGTGAAGGTGCCAGATTCTCTGGAATTGGAGCTACAATCAGGTGTGAGTTGCCACGTGGGGGCTGGGAATCGAACCAGGGTCCTCTGGAAGAACACTCGGTGCTCTAAACTACTGAACCATCTCTCCAGCCCCATCTTGATACCTGTATAAAGTTATGCTAATTTATCAACAACTGTACTGCTACTTAGAGCTCATGGGTTGTTTTTTTTTTTTTCCCTTCCTTTATCTTGACTTCTTTTCTCTCTTTAATTAAATCAAAAGCCTTTCCTTCAAAACCCTTTCAAATGCCTCCTGCCCAGCAAAACCAAATTTCCCTGTTCCCTGGCAGTCGCACGATTACACTGTGTGCAAACACGTATTGAGCTCACGCTAAAATTATGCTCCTGGCTCGTGCTGTGCTAGCACTGAACTCAAAGACCTGAGAGTGCACAGGGCAGGCCTCCAGGCACTTGGAGAGTGGAGGAGGCAGATCCCGGAGCGTGTAATTACCACATGAGATCTTAAGGGTAATGATAGAGGTGGTAAAGGCCCCTAAGAGGGAGCTAGAAGGTAGTCAGCCTCCAAGATGGTCTGAAATGACCCCTGCCACGAGTATCCTATTGTGTCTGGGCCTCTTGCACGCAGCATCAAGGATCACCCCGGTCAGGGATAGACAGGATGAACCACTCCTTTAATCCCTGCCTTCTGGAGAATGAAGTCAGAGAGGTCAAGAGTTCAAGGACCGCTAAGGATGGAGTTCCAGACCAGACTACACAGGCTACAGGAGACCCTGTCTCAAAAAACACCCCTCCCCCCAAAATTGGACAGCCTAGACGATGGACTGAGGTGGTTTCAAACAAACAAAAGATTGAAACAATATAAAACAATCAAAAGTGTAGAAAGCAAGTAAAAAATCCACCAATGGCTGTGCCTGCTCCAACAGCCAGGTAACAGCCTCTGTGGAGGCTGAGGCAGGGGGATCCTGATTGTGTTGATGGCCTGCCTGTACCAAAATAAAAACAGGGGAAAAAAAAAAACGGAGGTATTTAGGGTTGTAGCTCAGTGGTTAGACTGTACTTACCTAGCAAGCAATCAGCCCTAGGTTCAATCTTGGAGATTCCCCACTCAGACACCACCACCACCACCATCACCACCACCACCACCACCATCACCACCACCACCACCACCACCACCATCACCACCACCACCACCACCACCACCATCACCACCACCACCACCACCACCACCACCACCACCATCACTACCACCACCACCATCACTACCACCACCACCATCACCACCACCACCATCACCACCACCACCTCCATCACCACCACCATCACCACCACCATCACCACCACCACCATCACCACCACCACCATCACCACCACCACCACCACCACCACCACCACCATCACCACCACCACCATCACCACCACCACCACCATCACCACCACCACCTCCATCACCACCACCATCATCACCACCATCACCACCACCACCATCACCACCACCACCACCACCACAACCTCCACCATTACCACCAGCATCACCACCACCACCACCACCACCACCACCACAACCTCCACCATCACCACTATCATCATCACCACCACCACCACCACCACCATCACCACCACCACCACCACCACCTCCATCACCACCGCTACCACAACTCTACCACCACCACCATCACCACCACTATCACAACCTCCACCATCACCACAACCTCCACCATCACCACCACCACCACCACCATCACCACCACCACCACCACCACCACCACCACCATCACCACCACCACCTCCATCACCACCATCACCACCATCACCACCACCATCATCACCACCATCACCACCACCACCATCACCACCATCACCATCACCACCACCACCACCACCACCACCACAACCACCACCATCACCACCACCACCATCACCACCACCACCACCACCACCACCACAACCTCCACCATCACCACCCACCACCACCACCACCACCACCTCCATCACCACCGCTACCACAACTCTACCACCACCACCATCACCACCACCACCACTATCACAACCTCCACCATCACCACAACCTCCACCATCACCACCACCACCACCACCACCATCACCACCACCACCACAACCACAACCACCACCACCACCACCACCACCACCACCACCACCACCACCACCACCACTACCTCCACCATCACCACCACCATCACCACCACCACCACCACCACTACCTCCACCATCACCACCACCATCATCATCACCACACCATCACCACTGCCATCACCACCACTACCACTACCACCATCACCAGCACTACCACTACCACCATCACCAGCACTACCCACATACATTACTGCCTTGAGCTAGGCTGGGTGTGTTGGTTCACCCTTGTAGTGCAAGCACTCAGGAAGCTGAGACAGGAGGATTGCCATGAGTTTCAGATCAGCCTGGACCATGTAGTACTCTTTTTCAAACAACAACAAAACCTAAGAGAGGGCCCTATGAGTTGGATTTTTGTCTAGGCTCCGCCCTGCAGTTACCTGGCAACAGTCAGACGTGCCTGCTGCTTGCCCCTCCTCTCTCTCTCTTACCTTCTTGTTCTTGCTCTTGCTTCTGCTCCCTTCCCCACTCCACCCCATGTGCTCATGGCCGGCCTCTACTCCTCTATTCTCTCTCTGTGCCTTTCTCTGCTTCTACTACCCTCTCAACTCCCCTCCCCACACCCTGAATAAACTCGATTCTACACTATACTGTCATGTGGCTAGTCCCGGGGGGGGGGGGGAGAAGGGGCACACATCACCAAACATATTTCTTTTCTTTCTATTTATTTATGTATTTATTCATTCATTTATTTATTTTGTTTTTTGTTTTTCGAGACAGGGTTTCTCTGTGTAGTCCTGGCTGTTCTGAAACTCACTTTGTAGACCAGGCTGGCCTCGAACTCAGAAATCCACCTGCCTCTGCCTCCCAAGTGCTGGGATTACAGGTGTGCACCACCACCGTCCGGCTTCTTTTTTTTTTTTTTTGGTTTTTCGAGACAGGGTTTCTCTGTGTAGCCCTGGCTGTCCTGGAACTCACTCTGTATACCAGGCTGGCCTCGAACTCAGAAATCCGCCTGCCTCTGCCTCCCAAGTGCTGGGATTACAGGTGTGCGCCACCATGCCCGGCACTTCTCTTTATTTTTATATAACACAACACTATGTCTTCATTGTGTCCCAAGACTGGTTTTTACATTCCAAGGGCAGGAGGGCACAGGGCACGATACTGTCACAGGGATTTCTGAGCTCCTGAACACCCCCGTCACAGTAAACATTTGTTCCTATTAAGGGAAAACTCTTCGAATTCGAAGAGATTTATTTGGAGGGGAGAAGGGTTAGTCTTCTGAAACTGGGTCCTGTGTAGGTCAGACTGGCCTCAAACTCACTATGAAACCAAGGATAGCCTTGAACTCCCTCTTCTCCACTTCTCCCTGCTTCTCCCCGCTTCTCCCCGCTTCTCCCCGCTTCTCCCCGCGTCTCCCTCTCATGTGCAGTATTACAGGCATGCACCACCATGCCTGGCTCTAAAGAGCTTTGATTTCTTTTCTTAGCCGTATCCACATACACAGATGTATATACAGATGTCTTTAATGATGGTATACACACAGAGAACAAGCCAGAATTATTATTATTGGTGGTGGTGGGGCTCATTTTTTCCCCCTTCTGATCTCTGCTTGTGACTCTGAGCTTCATTTATTCCATGAGAGAAACAAAGGAAGGCTGGAGCTCCGTTCCCGTGGAGACAGCTCTGTCACCACGTCAGCTCCCCACAGCCTAGAAACTCCACGCCTCAACCACATCTGTGCTCAAAGCAGGATTGCGAGCCCAGCGCACAGCTCGAGTTCTTAGGCGAGCGACCGGAGGAAGGGGATGGCTCTGGACAGATCTCAGCATCGCTGGGAGATTTTAAATGCTTTTGTCTGTCCAACGCTTCGCCCACATTCTTCTGAATGTTTTTTAGCTTTTCAAAGCTCTTTGAGGTTCCTGGGCTTTAGATGTGGCTCAGTGATAGAGCCCACATTTTAGCAAACACCAGAGCTTAGACCTGATCCTCACTGGGCACCACCCTCCAAAAAAAAAAAAAAAAATATCTGAATTTCAGTTCAAGAAGATCACCAGCAGAGTTATTGTTTATTTGAGACACCATTTTCCCTTTGTAGTCCAGGTTGGCCCAGATTTATCATATAATCCAGGATGGTCTGGAATTCAGGGTAATCCTACTTTAGACCACTCATTACCAGACTTACAAATATCAGCCGACATATCCTGCTTTAGATTCTTGTTATTGTTGTTGTTGCTGCTGCTGCTGCTGTGTAAACAGAAATTCACTATGTAGCTCAGGCAAGATTCAAACTCCTAATCTTCCTGCAACGGTATCTCAAATGCTGGAATTATAGTCAGGATACCATGCCCATCTATAAAGTACAACATTTTTGGTGAGTTTCTTCCTGCCTAGACTACTATGTAAGATCAGATCCTGTCTCAAACCAAAACTAAAACTAAAACTAAAAGAAGCAGGGGAGGGACTCTCAGTTCTTTCTGACCACTTAAACATCAGGTCTACTAGATCTCGTGCCAAACTAGAGGGATCCGCTCTCCCGGGGGATCCGCTCTCCCGGGGGATCCGCTCTCCCGGAGCCAGTCCTGATAGATGTAATTGTTGAAGTGATAACTCAGGAGGAGTCCTCTTGCTCCTGTATGTCTCCCCGCTCACGCCCAGCATGGTCAGAGGCTTGCACAGAGCAGGGAGTGTAATTATTGACTACAAGCAGGCAGGAAGAAAACTATGGAGTGAACAGATGTGAGGACTTGGGGAATGTAATCAAACGCTGTTTGAGGTACTGGAATGAAGTGTATTTGCAAACATGAGCCACTCAACCGCAGGAAGCACAGGCTGGCGACTTCTTTAGCTGTTCGCAGAAAGCCCTGGGGTTTCATTTTCAGAGTTTTAACCTAAAGAATTTATCTCCCAATGACATTCTCCGTGACTGCCTCTATTCACTCTTTCCAATAACTGCCTTTGATGTCGGCTCTGCGGTGTTCTTCGGCAGCCTAACCCCTGTCGCTGTCAATTACCCAGGGAGGCTACCCTCCCAATTGGAGACCATCGCCTCAGTAACAGCAGCCCTAGCTGAAATACCTCTGAGCCAAAGGGGGCGGGCCCCGCTGAACAGGACACCATGAGCTAATGGGACTTCCCAAGGTTGGCTCACACCGAAATACGAGGGTTTCCTGTCCATTCTCCACTGTCACATGGTTTAAGGTAACATTTACATCTCAGATCTTAGTCAGGTCCCCAAGCGGCTCTGACTGCAGGCAAATGATTCTTAATATTATAAAGCCGCAGCAGGGGAATTAAGAGGGGGGGGGAGGGGGAAGGGGGAGGGGAGGAGCTGGCTGAGGAGTGCTGCCTTCCAGATGTCTCCCTGTAACCATCTTCACCTCCCACACGCAAGCCCTCCTAAAGGAATAAGACATTTCAGGCAGAGAAAAGAACCGATATTTTATTGAGAACTTTAATAAAAACGGCACACACCTTTAATCCTACTACTTGGGAGGCAAAGGCAGGAGGATCTCTGTGAGTTTGGTGTATAGAGTGATTTCCAGAATGTAGTCTAAACTGGAGTCCTGGCCGTCCTGGAACTTACTCTGTAGACCAGGTTGGCTTTGAGCTCAGAGATCCACCTGCCTCTGTCTCCCAAGTGCTGGGATCAAAAGTGTGCAACACTACCTCCCAGCTCACAGAATTCTGTCTCTTTCCCCCTGAGTACTGGTGCTAAAGTATTTACCACAAGGCCCAATCCAAATCATTACATTCTTGAATGTGGGTCAGGAAGATTGCTCCGTGGGGAAAGCCCTTGCCTTGCCAACCTGACAAGCTGACTTCTGGATCCCAAAAGTTATCCTCCGACCTCCACACATGCCGTGTGTTAGAATACCTGCATTCACACCTCCTCTTACACACACCACATATGCCAACAGAATAATTAAAAATTAATTAGTTATTGGGGCTGGACGGAAAGTTCAGGGGTTAAGAGCACTGGCTGCTCTTCCAGAGGACCCGGGTTCTATTCCCAGCAACCACATGGCAGTCCACAACTGTCTAAACTACAGCTCTAGGCATCTGATTCCCTCTTCTGGCCTCCTCAGGTACCAGGTACACTAGAGGTGCACAGACACACGTATAGGCAAAATACACATTAAAAAAAACAAAAACCAAACAAAAATGTGAATAAATAAAATGTCGAATGTCTGAAAAAAAATGTCATGGAGAATGTTAGGCTTTCTTTCTAAAAAATAATATTTACTTTATTTTGAATTATATTCATTTCTATGTGTTTCTGGGGGAATATGTGTATGAATGCACGTTCCTGTAGAGGCCAGAAGAATGTGGGATCCCCTGGAGCTGAGATTATAGGCAGCAACCTCGTACGTATACTGGAAGATATGCATTCTTAACTCCTGAGCGATCTCTCCACCCCTGCCTGAATGCTATCCTTCTCTAAGTCATGGGAAAGTTCTGTAGAAAACAATTTCTTGAAAAGTACATTTTAAAATAGCTACCGTTGCCAGGCCTGGTGCTACAGATCTGTAATCTTGGCTGCTAGTGAGGTTAAATCTGAGAGATCAAAAGTTCGAGGCCGCCGGGCGGTGGTGGCGCACGCCTGTAATCCCAGCACTCTGGGAGGCAGAGGCAGAGGCAGGCAGATTTCTGAGTTCGAGGCTAGCCTGGTCTACAGAGTGAGTTCCAGGACAGCCAGGGCTACACAGAGAAACCCTGTCTCAAAAAAAAAAAAAAAAAATCCAAAAGTTCGAGGCCTCACTGGACAATTTTGTGGTGGCTATTCCTGGTTGTCAACCTGACTACATCTGGAATGAACTACGATCAGAATTGGCAGGCATACCTGGGACCCAGATCTTTGTTTGTTTGTTTGTTTTTTGTTTTTTTCCGAGACAGGGTTTCTCTGTATGGCCCTGGCTGTCCTGGAACTCACTCTGTAGACCAGGCTGGCCTCGAACTCAGAAATCCGCCTGCCTCTGCCTCCCAAGTGCTGGGATTACAGGCGTGCGCCAACCATGCCCAGTTTGGGACCCAGATCTTAAGGCTGGGAGACAGAAGTTTCTGGCCTGGATCTTGACATGGAGATCTTGGAGTACAGTGGCAAGGTAGCCCATGCCTTTTAGCCCAGGAGGCGGAGGCAAGGAGTCTCAGGGTCAGCTTGAGTTCAAGGTCAGCCTGAGTTGAAGCAAGTTCGAGGTCCAGGCATGGTGGCACACACCTTTAATCTGGGCCGCGCCTTCTGCTGGAGGCCTAAATAAGGATGTTGGATGGAAGAAGACTCATTCTTCTGCAACTGCTTGCTCTTGGCTGCCGGGACAGCCCTCGGAACCGCCTGCTTCAGGACTCCAGCTTACACAGAAGAGCAGCGGAAACAGCTAGCCTACTGGCAGCTACTAGATTCCTGGACTTCCAATCCACAGCTGCCCACTGTTGGGTGAGTTGGACTACAGACTGTAAGCCATTACAAGAAATTCCCTTAATATATAGTTATTCCATAAGTTCTGTGACTCTAAAGAACCCTGACTAATACTTACCCCTAACCTATGTTCTTGAAAGTAATATTCTGTCTGAATTTTTATTTTATTTTATTTATTTATTTATTTTTGGTTTTTTGGTGAGGGTTTCACTGTATAACCCTGGCTGTCCTGGAACTCACTCTGTAAAACAGGCTGGCCTCGAACTCAGAAATCCACCTGCCTCTGCTTCCTAGAGTGCTGGGATTACAGGCGTGAGCCACCACTGCCCGGCTAATTTATTTATTTTTTTAAATTTATTTTTATTTATGAGTACACTGTAGCTGTCTTCAGACGCACCAGAAAAGGGCATCGGATTCCATTACAAATGGTTGTGAGCCACCACGTGGTTGCTGGGAATTGAACTCAGGACCTCTGGAATAGCAGCCGGTGCTGTTAACTGCTGAGCCATCTCTCCAGTCCTTAATTTTTAAATTTTAATTTATTTTTATTTTATGAGTATGGGTGTTTTGCTTGCATATATGTCTGTGCACCCCAGAGCAGTGGTAAGAAAAAGATATCATATCTCTTGGAACCAGAGTCACAGACATGACTGTGAGCCATGGTGCGGGTGGGGGGGTGGGGGGCTGGGACTTGAACCCGGGTCCTCTGGACTAGTAGTGAGTGAGTATGCTCTTAACCAGTGAGACACTCTGGTTCCCAGGAGCTAGGCCTCACTTTAAACCCTGTCTATGCCCAATATTACCCCACTGGAGCCGGTGTTACCCAGCCAAGAAAAGGTGTGTGTCCTGAGGACATGACTGCTCTGTGGTACGGTTAAGGGGAAGATTTTTATCGTAAATATGAGAGAACAGCTAGAGGCCTCTGGAAGAGTCCAGAGCCGGGAGAAAAAGGGGCAGACTGAACACAGCCAGCAAACAGCACCCGGTCATGAGAGAACCAGGAGCAGTGAGAAAGGCAGACTGAACACAGCCAGCAAACAGCACCCGGTCATGAGAACCAGGAACAGTGAGAAAGAGGTGGAACAAACCCTTACAGCTGAGACAGTGGGGTTGTAAGAAAAATGAATGCCTCCTCCCCACTCCACCCCCCACCCCCACCCCCCCCCCCCAAAAAAAAAAGCCGGCGGTGGTGGCGCATCTCAGGATAGACTTTGGTCCCTTCTGCCTTTTGGAATTTGACAAAGTGGAGTTTCCTTTGGAGCTGACATGACCCATTCTAGTTCCACAATAGTTCTCTCTTTTTTGGTCCATATCCTGCCCTGGTCCCGCACGCTCTCTTCAGTCTTCTTTCCATCCAAGTCCTGCTGTTTCGCTGTTTGGGTTCAGCTTAGATCTCGAATAGCTCTTTACTGCTTGTCTGACCTTCCTGGTCTCTGTCTCTTCTGGAATGACATTTGGAACAGCCCCAAATCACACCTCTCATAAACTGTGCCCAGAGGCTGCTTAGTTTCCAGCAAGACAAAGCTACCTCCGGAAGCTCGCTTGGACCTCCTGCTGGTTGAGGTGTCTGCTTTTAAGAGCAAACTCCTTGCCTTTTGTTGTAGTTCCTCATCCCTCATCCGGGTTAAACCAGGGAAGGTCAAAACCCACTTCCTGCTTCCGCACCTTCTGCATTCCCGCGCACCACTCTTTTGCCTTAGAGAAGGAAGGAGCCTAATAAATTCCTGCCAGGTAAAGGTAACCTTGAGATGAAAGTGACATCTGGGCTGTGTGATGGCGCGGCGGCCTCCCTCTTAGGAGGCAGAGACAGGTGGATCTCTGAGTTAGAGGCTAGCCTGGTCTACAGAGAGCGTTCCGGGATAGCCAGGGCTACACAGAGAAACCCCGAGGAGATGCCTAGTTCTCAGGTAAAACTCCAGTAGAGATGAGAGGATTTGAACATGTTACTAAATTAATGCAAGGAACAAAATAATCCCCACCAAGAAAAACTAGTTTTATTTGCCTGCTGTCTGATTTGTCAGTCTTCATCCTTGCTTGTTTGAAACAAGGACTTCCTATGCAGCCCATACTGGCTTTGAACCCTCTACCCAGCCAAAGACTCCTGAGTGCTGGAATATAAACATTTGTCACAGCTCTCTGGTCAAGAATTCTTATTTTTTTGTTTGTTTGGTTTTTCGTTTTGTTTTGTTTTGGGGGGGTTGTTTTTGTTTTTCAAGACAGGGTTTCTCTGTGTAGCCCTGGCTGTCTTGGAACTCACTCTGTAGACCAGGCTGGCCTCGAACTCAGAAATCTGACTGCCTCTGCCTCCCAAGTGCTGAGATTAAAGGCATTTGCCACCACTGCCCGGCAAGAATTCTTATTTTTTTGAGTTTGTATTTGTTCATTTGGTTTTTCTTTTTGACTTGGTTTATCTCAAGACAAATCTCCCGCAGATTATATTATTTATTGCTTTTCTAGAGTCTTCTTCTGAGGCCTAGGTTGGCCTAGAACTCACACCCAGGCCAGACTGCCCATCTCCAGCTCAGAGAGATCTGAGTGCTGCTACCTCCCAAGGACTGGAATTGGGAGTCTGAGTCACTCTGTTACACACCGTTTTCCCCAGACAGTCTCCAATAGGCCAGGAGTCACGGCTGGCCACGAGCTCCCTGTGATTCTGAGAGTGACTGTGAACTCCTGTTCTTTTATGTTTCCCAGTCCTGAGATGACAAGCAGGCACTACCAAACCTAACTTCAAGACATGGTAAAAAATATTGTTTTCCTGGTGTATACTAATTATGCATACTATATTAGGTCCTGTAGAAACTCAGGCTGCCTGGCTAACCGAGGCGCTTACTAATGTATCATAGTGGCTGCTGACCACCAGGCTCCCCCAGCATCCCACATAGAGTTACAGAGTCCACATACATGTTACAGAGTCCTGGCTCCTCAGCACTCCTCACCCGGCCCCTCCCTCGCCAGCTCCTGAAAGTCCCTCACCCCAGCTTCTCTTTCCTGTAAAATTGAATCATTTCAGTCATTCCTGCTCCGTTCTCTCTCTCTCTCTCTCTCTCTCTCTCTCTCTCTCTCTCTCTCTCTGTCCTCAGCTTCTCTCTTTGCCCCTCCCATTTGCCCTCTCCCCTCTCTCTGGCTCTCCCTCTCCTTCCCTCCCTTCCTCCCTCCCTCCCCCTCCTCTCATGTCATGGCCCAGGCTCTTCCACTGGCATGTTGGCTCTGGGCTCTTCCAGATGCCTCTGGCTGTTCTCTCCCTCATATCTACAATAAAAACTTTCTCCTCCATCACACCTAGGAGGGGTCCTATCCTCATTTTCATTCATAATCATTACTTTATTATGACTTTCCACAAATGTATATACCGCATTCATTCTCCATTACCCTCCCACAGATTCCATATTTATTTAATATCTTCTTTATTCTTTGACAGTTTCATGCTTAGATACTATATATCCTGATCCTACCCAGCTGAAACTCCTCCCTCTCACCCCAGAACACCCCCAAGACATCCCTTTCCCACATTTACACCTTTGTGTGTGACTCACTGAGGTCAGTCAGTTCCTGCTGGGATGGTGACTGGGCTGTTGACTGGGAACAGAAACCACAGCTGCAGAGCCCGTGTGACAGCATTACACAACACTCCGCCCATCCTCTGCCTCCTCTTCCCTGATGCTCCCTGAGCCTCGGAGGGATTGGGGTGGGGGGTTGGGGGGGAGGGGGTGGAATGGAGGGGAGTCGGTAGAAGAGATTTCCCATTTAGAGGGAGAACTTAACAGTCATTTCTTCTCAGCACTTTGGCCAGATACAAAGTCTTTACACTGATGTCATCATTTCTCAGTTTTAGTTTTGTTTTGCTTGAGACAAGGTTTCATTGCATAGCACTGGCTGCCCTGGAGCTGTCTGCATAGACCAGGCTGGCTTCAAATTTAAAGAACCTCTGCCCTTTAAGGCTCTTTGAGGCTCTTTAGGCTTGCCTCTGCTTCCTGAAAGATGCTATTAAAGGTATTATCACTAATATACATTAGTATACTATTTAGTACATTAGTATACAATATAGTATAAATTATATTCAATATAGAAACTGATATGAATCAATTAAATTTTATTTATATTAATTGTATATCAATAAATATTAATATATTGATAGTTGAATATGTATTTATGTGTGCAATATGTACATGTTTGCTTCATCATGTGTATGAGTGTTCTGCCTGCATGTAAGTATGTGGATCATGTGAGTGTCTTGTGTCCTGTGTCCTTAGAGGTTAGGAAATGACTTCATATCCCCTGGGACTGAAATTGTGGTTGGTTATAAGCCACCATGCAGGTGCTGGAAACCACATGTAGGTCCTCTGAAAGAACATTAAATACTCTTAACCAGTGAGCTATTCCTCGACCCTCTTAAATTATTTGTATGTATTTATGTTTTTGTGCTTATGTTTGGTTGTGTAACTTGTATGTTTGCGAGTCAGAGGACATCTTATGGAAAGTAGTTCTCTCCTTCCAGTACGTGGGTTCTGGGGATAAGACTCAGGTTGTCAGGCATGGATTCAGATGCCTTTAAGCCTGAGCCGTCTCACTGGCCCAAAATTGTATTTTGATAAAGTCAGACTTAGGCTAGGGGTGTAGTTTAGTTGGTGTGGTACCTGGAGTGCCTGTAGTCCTGGCTCAATCTCTAACAGTCCATTAAACCCAGGGTGGTGGTAAAGGCCTCTAAACCCAGCCCTTGTGAGAGCTGGAGGTAGGATGATGAGGGGTTAAAGGTCATTCCCATTACTTGGCTAGTTCAAGACCAGTCTGGACAACCTAATATCTTGTCTCAAAAAATTTAAATGTAAGCCGGGCGTGGTGGCGCACGCCTTTAATCCCAGCACTTGGGAGGCAGAGGCAGGCGGATTTCTGAGTTCGAGGCCAGCCTGGTCTACAGAGTGAGTTCCAGGACAGCCAGGGCTACACAGAGAAACCCTGTCTCGAAAAACCAAAAAAAAAAAAAAAAAAAAAATTTAAATGTAGCCAGGCAGTAGTGGTGCATGCCTTTAATCTTAGCACTCGGGAGGCAGAGGCAGGCGGATTTCTGAGTTTGAGGCCAGCCTGGTCTACAGAGTGAGTTCCAGGACAGCCAGGGCTATATAGGGAAACCCTGTCTTGAAAAGCCAAAAATAAATAAAATAAAGTAAATTAATTAAATTTAAATAAAATAAAAAGGGGGGAGGGATCAGGCTTGTTGATGTTACTTTGCATTATGTTCAATTTCTATCTTAGAGCCAGGCATGGTAGTGCATGCCTTTAATCTTAGCACTGAAGAAGTAGAAGCAGGTAGATCTCGAAGTCTGAGACCCGTAGGCCTTCCTGATCTACACAGTAAGTTCTAGACCAGTCAGGGCTACCCAGTTGAGACCTGGTCTTAAAAAAATAAATAAAATAAATAGAACCAAAGGGACTTGAGCTTGGTGCAGTGGCTCCCATCTTTAATCCTGGCCCTCAGGAGGCAGAGGCCAGCGTGGGTTTTTTTTTTTTTTTGTTTTGTTTTTTTTTTTTTTTGTTTGTTTGTTTGTTTTTTGTTTTTTGAGACAGGGTTTCTCTGTGTAGCCCTGGCCATCCTGGAACTCACTCTGTCTGTAGACCAGGCTGGCCTCGAACTCAGAAATCCGCCTGCCTCTGCCTCCCAAGTGCTGGGATTACAGGTATGTGCCACCCCTGCCCGGCTGAGGCCAGCGTGTTTTACAAGTGAGTTCCAGGACGGCCAGAGCTGCATAGTGAGAACCTGTCTAGAAATACCGAGAGGAGGGGGAGTTTAAGAAGAAAGATGTGAGAGAAGGAGATAAGAGAGTTTGTGGTTTCATCTTGGGTGTGGTCTGGGGGCTCTCTCTCCTGAGGTGGAATCAGACTGCTCTAGGTTCCTGGGAAGAGACTGAAGGAAATCAAGGATTGTTTTGTTTCGGTTTTGGTGTCTTTTGATAGTGGTGTCTTTTGTTGACCTAGAATTCCAGCCGGTTCTTTGGCCTTAGCCTCTAAAGTAAAGAGAGTATGGGTGTGAGCTACCACACCCGACATTTTAGCTTGGGGAAGAGCTAGATAGAGGCTGGAGTGCAATCAATGATTGCCAGGGGCTAGGAGTAAAGACAGGTCTGACAACCTGGAGTGTGGCCGGGCCCAAGGGAATGCGGTAGTAATATAAAGGTCCTATATTTTAACTCTAGTAAGGACTGAAAAACTGTACTTGTTTTTTCTTTCCTTTAAATTCTAAGAAATGAACATTTTACCGTGGTTTTTAATTTCCATTTGCTGCTCATCTGATGCATGGCTCTGAACATGGTAGGCACGGCTGTGAACATGATAGGCACAGCTGTGTGCTTGGTAGGCATGGCTGTATGCATGGTAGGGACGGTGTGAGCGTGCTAGGGACGGCCGTGAACATGCTAGGGACGGCCGTGAGCGTGCTAGGGACTGCCGTGAGCGTGCTAGGGACGGCCGTGAGCGTGCTAGGGTCGGCTGTGAGCGTGCTAGGGACGGCCGTGAGCGTGCTAGGGTCGGCTGTGAGCGTGCTAGGGAGGGCTGTGAGCGTGCTAGGGACTGCCGTGAGCGTGCTAGGGACTGCCGTGAGCGTGCTAGGGACTGCCGTGAGCGTGCTAGGGACGGCCGTGAGCGTGCTAGGGACGGCTGTGAGTGTGCTAGGGACGGCCGTGAGCATGCTAGGCAAATGTTTTCCATTGTTCAGTGTTTCCAGAATTAAGCAATTTAATTTTAAGCCACTGTGCTTAAAATTAAAAAGCATTGTGAGTTCAAGGCCAGCCTAGGCTACATAGTGTGAATCTGGCTCTCTCTCTCTCTCTCTCTCTCTCTCTATATATATATATATATATATATATATATATATATGAATGAGAGAGTAATCATCTGATAAAGATAAGTCTGATGATTCAGGTGCCTAATCACGGCACTTGGGAGGCTGAGGCAAAAGGATTACCAGGTATCTAAGGCCAGACTAGGCTATAGAATAAGACTCTGTCAAAAGAAAGATGTATGATTAAATCTGATCTTTTTTTGGTGTAGTGAGTTAATATTTTCTTTTTCTTTTTTTTCTTTTTTTTGTTTTTCGAGACAGGGTTTCTCTTTGTAGCCCTGGCTGTCCTGGAACTCACTCTGTAGACCAGGCTGGCCTCGAACTCAGAAATCTGCCTGCCTCTGCCTCCCAAGTGCTGGGATTAAAGGCGTGTGCCACCACCGCCGCCCGGCTAATATTTTCTTTTTCTAAATGTGGTGTGTGTGTGTGTGTGTGTGTGTGTGTGTGTGTGCCTTCTTGCACAGGGGTCACACCTAGAGTCTTTGGCATGCCTGCACTGTACTACAAAGCTGTACCCCAAACAGGATCTAAATAATTTTTATTCATTTCTATAACAAGTTTTTAGACATTTAGTTCTCTATATGATTGTTTTGCCTGCATATTTGTAAGTGCTTCAGAAAGTGTCAGGTCCCCTAGAACAGATGGGTGTGTGGCCCTACGTGGATGCTGGGAATTGAACTCTATTAACCACTGAGCTATCTCCCCAGCCCCAAATAAATTAAGCTGATTGAGAAGTTTTTCTCCCAACATCATTCCACTGCATAAGTACAGTTATAATTTTCTTTTCACGTTCATTTGTTTGTTTGTTTGTTTTTCAAGACAGAGTTTCTCTGTGTAGCCTTGGCTGTCCTAGAACTCACTCTGTAGACCAGGTTGGCCTTGAACTCAGAAATCTGCCTGCCTCTGCCTCCCAAGTGCTGGGATTAAAGGCGTGTGCCACCACTGCTCAGCTTCACGTTCATTTTTTTTTTTTAAATTACATTTATTGCCAAATTGTGGTAGAGGTGAGTGCCTTTAGTCCTGGCTGTCTGTCCTGGAACTCACTCTGTAGACCAGGCTGGCCTTGAACTCAGAAATCTGCCTGCCTCTGCTTCCCAAGTGCTGGGATTACAGGTATGTGCCACCACTGCCCAGCCTTTTTTTTTTTTTTTTTTTTTTTTTTTGTTTGTTTTTTTTTGTTTTTTTTTTTGTTTTTTTTTCGAGACAGGGTTTCTCTGTAGAGCCCTGGCTGTCCTGGAACTCACTCTGTAGACCAGGCTGGCCTCGAACTCAGAGATCCACCTGCCTCTGCCTCCCAAGTGCTGGGATTACAGGCGTGCGCCACCACCGCCCGGCTCTTTTTTTTTTTTTAAATTACATTTATTGCCAAATTGTGGTAGAGGTGAGTGCCATTAATCCTAGTGCCTTTAATCCTGGGAGGCAGAGGCAGGTGGATCTCTGTGAGTTCTGAGGTAGTCTACAGAGCGAATTCTAGGGCAGCCAGGGCAACACAGAGAAACCCTGTCTTGAGCCACCCCGTCCCCCGAAATTACACATTTTGTGTGTGAGTGTAGGCATGTGTATGGAAGTCGGAGGACAGATTTTACCAGGTGGCTCTTGAGAATTGAGCTCGGATTGCAGGGCATGGCAGTAAGTGCCTTTCCTTGCTAAGCTGCTTTACTGGCTCTTACCTTTTCTTTTGAGACAGCATCTCAGGTAGCTCAGTCTGGCCTTCAGGTTTCTATGTAGCCAAGGATGACCTTAAACTCCTGGTCCTCCTGCCTCTACCTGCCTGGAATTATAGGCAGACTCCTGCCACCAATTCTGTATGTGTGTGTATGTATGTATGTATATATGTATATGTATATATATATATATATATGTATATGTATATATATATATATATATATATATTTTGGTTTTTTGTTTTTGTTTTTTTTTTTTTTGTTTTTTTGTTTTTGTTTTTGAGACAGGGTTTCTCTGTGTAGTCCTGGCTGTTCTGGAACTCGCTCTGTAGACCAGGCTGGCCTCGAACTCAGAAATCTGCCTGCCTCTGCCTCCCAAGTGCTGGGATTAAGGGCGTGCGCCACCACGCCCAGCTTGTATATTTTATTTATGTATATGATTACTTGCATTTATGTCTGTATCACATGCATATCTGGCACCTGTAGAGGTCAGAAGAAGGGTGGATTCCCTGAGATTGGAATTCTATCTAGTTGTGAGCTCTCCCAAGGGTGCTGGGAATTGAATCCAGGTCTTCTAGAGGACAATCTGGTGCTCTTACCTCTGAGCCCATCTTTCTATGCTGTTCTTTCTTTCTTCCTTCCTTTCTTCCTTCCTTCCTTCCTTCCTTCCTTTCTTTCCTTTCTCTCTCTCTCTCTTTCTTTCTTTCTAAAAGATTTATTTATTATATTATATGTAAGTACACTGTAGCTGTCTTCAGACACACCAGAAGAGAGCATCAGATCTCATTATAGTTGGTTGTGAGCCACCATGTGGTTGCTGGGATTTGAACTCGGTACCTTGGGAAGAACAGTCAGTGTTAACTGCTGAGCCCTCTCTCCAGCCACAGTGTTGTTTATTTCTTACTTGTGTGGGCATAAGTAAAATTTTGCTATTGTTGTATTTATTGCTTTGAGCTTCACAGGTTCTTTGTGAGACATGCGTCTTCTTTCTTTGGGATAATATCTGAGAATGAGACGTTGGAGTTATATGTTAAATGTTATGAGAAGCCGACACTGTCTCTGGTTATGGGTGGGACAGGTACAGTATTCGAGTCCCAGGTGCCTACCATCCTCGTTGGCACTTCTTATCGTCAGCCCCCACCCCCACCCCTTTTGGCCATTCTAGAAGGTTTAGTGATAATTTGAAGACAAAGAAAATGCCCAGGTTCAGTCATGCAGGAAGCATTTATTGGTAGGAAGAGTCCATGGTTTTAACCTTGGATGGCTTAGAACACTGCCAGCTGTGTGACTTTGCAGATGTGTCGGGACCATCAACAAGTTCAGCCCACACAACACAGGTCGCCCCAACACCACCAGACCCCCTCAGTCTTGTAAAGAAGACATAAGATACTGGCTGGGGACACAGCTCCTTAGAGAGCTTGTCTAACATGGTCAGGGCCCTGGGTACCGGCCTCTGGATGAGAAAGAGGCTGCAGGACGGTGGGAATGCTGGGAAAGCACGTGAGGAGCTTCTATCCAAGGCTTAGTACCTTTTCCTAAGAGGAAAGGTTAGACTGACCTAATTTGTCTCTGTGGTCAAATCCTCAATTGTCTTAAGTTGATGATTAACTTTGTAAGTTAAAATGCTGGAGCCGGGCAGTGGTGGCGCACGCCTTTAATCCCAGCACTTGGGAGGCAGAGGCAGGCGGATTTCTGAGTTCGAGGCCAGCCTGGTCTACAGAGTGAGTTCCAGGACAGCCCGAACTACACAGAGAAACCCTGTCTCGAAAAAACAAAAAACAAAAATGCTGGAGAGATGGCTCAGCCATTGAGAACACTTATAAGTCTTGCTTACGGAGGACCTGGGTTCCGTTCCCAGCATCCACCTTGTGGTGTACAACCCTCTGTAACTCCAGGGGATCCAGCACCCCCTTCTGACCTCCTCCTGCACATACAAACATGTGGACATAGATACATGCAGGCAAATACTCATGCAAAAAAAAATTTAATTTTTTAGAAAAGCCAACACTGAGGGCTGGGAATGTAGTTCAGTGACTGGACAGAACTTGCTGCACACGGTCCCTGGGCTCTCATCACAGCACCGAGGCGGGGGAAAGCCAAGGTGGAGAGGTAGCTCAGCTTTGAGAATTTCTGCCTAGCATGCATGGAACCCTGGGTTCCACCAGAGGCAGGAGGATCAGAGTGGATTCATGGCCAGTGCTAAGTATTAAGTATTTTAACGGCTGCGGAAGACACTGTGGGCTTCCCTAGCGGCATGTGATAGGCTGAGGAGGAAACAGGGAGCTTGGGAAGCCTCTGGCTCAAACCCAGGTTGTCTTCCGTCAGGGTCCGTCAGGCCCAAGGGAGAGGAGATATTTTGGGTTGCTGGTGCAAGGGAAGAGCTGATGGAGGAAGAGTTTGAGAGTTCATGAGCCAGGGAAGGAACTCCAGACTGGCTTGAAATATGGGTTCCTAAAGGACTCTGACCCTATTGTCATTGGTCGCCTAGAGTAGGATAAGCCGCGTATGGGCACACTTAGCTGTTTTCTTTACACCTACAGGACACAGAGACTTGTAGCAAGAGCTGCCTTAGTTACTTGTCTGTTACTATTACTGTGAAGAGATACCATAACTGAAGCAACTTCTACAAAGGATTGATTAGGGCTCATGCTTCAAGAGGTTAGAGCCCATGGTCATCACGCTGGGAGCAATGGGCCAGGCAGGCATGGTTCTGGAGCAGCAGCTGAGAGCTTACATCCTGATCTACAGGAGAGAGAGAGAGAGAGAGAGAGAGAGAGAGAGAGAGATGGTCTTAATAAGAATGGCCCCATAGGCTCATATATTTAAATGGTTAGTAATCAGAGAGTGACACTATTTGGAAAAGATTAGAAGCTATGGCCTTGTGGAGGAAGTGTGTGACTAGGGGTTGGCGTTGAAGTTTCAAAAGCTTGTGCCAGGTACAGTGTGCCTGCCTGCCTGTGGTTCAGATGTAGGTCTCAGCTACTGTTCCAGTACCAGGCATGCTCATGATCCCCACCATGATGATATACAGTGGACTATGACCCTGAGACTGTAAGCAAGTCCCCAGTTAAATGCTTTCCCCATTGGTCATGATGTCTCTTCACAGCAATAGGACAGTGACTGAGACAGAGAGCTAACTGGGAACAGAGTAGACCTCTGACACCTTAAAGCCCACCCCAGTGATACACCTCCTCCAACAAGGCCACACCTCTCAATCCTTCTCGAAGAGATCCACCAACTTGGGATCAAATATATGAGTTTAGGGAGAGGCCATTTTCATCCAGACCATCACAACTTAAGTTAAAGATAAAGAGGGGAGCCGGGCGTGGTGGGGCGTGGTGGCGCACGCCTGTAATCCCAGCACTTGGGAGGCAGAGGCAGGTGGATTTCTGAGTTCGAGGCCAGCCTGGTCTACAGAGTGAGTTCCAGGACAGCCAGGACTACACAGAGAAACCCTGTCTCGAAAAACAAAAACAAAAAAAAACAAAAACAAAAAAAGAGGGGATATACCCAACCCCGAAAAGTGCTTGTCGGGATGCCGGAGGCCCAAGGTTTAATCTAGTACCGTACACACACAAAAGGGAGAGGGAAGCTGGGCGGTGGTGGCGCACACCTTTAATCCCAGCATTTGGGAGGCAGAAGCAGGAGGATTTCTGAGTTCGAGGCCAGCCTAGTCTATAGAGTGAGTTCCAGGACAGCCAGATACCTACACAGAGAAACCCTGTCTCGAAAGAAAACAAAAAACAAAAAACAAAAAACAAAAAACAAAAACAAAAAAAGGGAGAGGGATTGGGAGTGTAGCTCAGTAGTAGGGTGCTTGCCAAGTACAACTCTGTGAGTCCCATCCTAGTACCAAGAAGTAATAAAAGTAAAATTAAGCTGGGCGGTGGTGGTGCCAGGGCTACACAGAGAAACCCTGTCTCAAAAAACAAAAAAACTAACTAACTAACTAACTAACTAACTAAATAAATAAATAAATAAAGTAAAATTAAAAAAGGCTGGGGATGGACTGGAGAGATGGGTCAGCGGTTAGGAGTACTGACTGTTCTTCCAGAGGCCCTGAGTTCAATTCCCAGCACCCACATGGTGGCTCACAACCATCTGTAATGGGCTCTGATGCCCTCTTCTGGTGTGTCTGAAGACAGCTACAGTGTAAAAAAAAAAAAAGGCTAGAGATGTAGCTCAGGGGTAAAGTGCTTATTAAGGTTCAAATCTGCAGTGCCAACCAATCCCGAGAGCTTGGGCTCCGGAGATGGCTTAGTGGGTAAGCATGGGTATGGCAGGCATGTGACTCTGAGTTCAAATCTACAGTGCTCACTTAAAGAAGCTGCCCTTGGCTGTGCAGGCCTGTGACCTCAGTGTTGAAGGTGGAGATAGGAGGATTCTGGGAGGTCACTGGCCAACCAGGTTCAGTGAGAGACTGGACATCCTGCTCTGCGCACACAACCTGGAACTTTGTTGGTCGTTGTGAATTACCTCCTATATCCAGCGGAGGGAGAATTCAGGGAAGGAAGGACTATGCCAAAAGCTAGAGAAAAGAAAAGGGTTCTGTGATGGTAGGCCTGGCAGCCCGTGGAGAAGGTAGGCCTGGCAGCCCGTGGAGAAGGTAGGCCTGGCAGCCCGTGGAGAAGGTAGGCCTGGCAGCCCGTGGAGAAGGTAGGCCCGGCAGCCCGTGGAGAAGGTAGGCCCGGCAGCCTGTGGAGAAGGTAGGCCCGGCAGCCTGTGGAGAAGGTAGGCCTGGCAGCCTGTGGAGAAGGTAGGCCTGGCAGCCTGAGGAGAAGGTAGGCCTGGCAGCCCGTGGAGAAGGTAGGCCTGGCAGCCTGAGGATAAGGTAGGCCTGGCAGCCCGTGGAGAAGGTAGGCCTGGCAGCCCGTGGAGAAGGTAGGCCTGGCAGCCCGAGGAGAAGGTAGGCCTGGCAGCCCGAGGAGAAGGTAGGCCTGGCAGCCTGTGGAGAAGGTAGGCCTGGCAGCCTGAGGATAAGGTAGGCCTGGCAGCCTGAGGATAAGGTAGGCCTGGCAGCCTGAGGATAAGGTAGGCCTGGCAGCCTGTGGAGAAGGTAGGCCTGGCAGCCTGTGGAGAAGGTAGGCCTGGCAGCCTGAGGATAAGGTAGGCCTGGCAGCCTGAGGAGAAGGTAGGCCTGGCAGCCTGAGGAGAAGGTAGGCCTGGCAGCCTGTGGAGAAGGTAGGCCTGGCAGCCTGAGGAGAAGGTAGGCCTGGCAGCCTGAGGATAAGGTAGGCCTGGCAGCCTGAGGATAAGGTAGGCCTGGCAACCTGAGGATAAGGTAGGCCTGGCAGCCTGAGGAGAAGGTAGGCCTGGCAGCCTGAGGAGAAGGTAGGCCTGGCAGCCTGTGGAGAAGGTAGGCCTGGCAGCTCGTGGAGAAGGTAGGCCTGGCAGCCTGAGGAGAAGGTAGGCCTGGCAGCCTGAGGAGAAGGTAGGCCTGGCAGCCCGAGGATAAGGTAGGCCTGGCAGCCTGAGGATAAGGTAGGCCTGGCAGCCTGAGGAGAAGGTAGGCCTGGCAGCCCGAGGAGAAGGTAGGCCTGGCAGCCCGTGGAGAAGGTAGGCCTGGCAGCCCGAGGAGAAGGTAGGCCTGGCAGCCCGTGGAGAAGGTAGGCCTGGCAGCCCGTGGAGAAGGTAGGCCTGGCAGCCCGAGGAGAAGGTAGGCCTGGCAGCCCGAGGAGAAGGTAGGCCTGGCAGCCCGAGGAGAAGGTAGGCCTGGCAGCCTGTGGAGAAGGTAGGCCTGGCAGCCCGTGGAGAAGGTAGGCCTGGCAGCCTGTGGAGAAGGTAGGCCCGGCAGCCTGTGGAGAAGGTAGGCCTGGCAGCCTGTGGAGAAGGTAGGCCTGGCAGCCTGTGTTAAAACACCGCAGATGGGCTGGGATCGCCGCTGGGCAATGGAGTTTCTAACTAGCAAGGTGGAGTCTGGGCTTATCCTTAGCACCACAAGAAGGCAAAACAAACCGCAAAAAATGAACACACACACACACACACACACACACACACAAGGGTGGGTGTGTGGTGTGTGTGGGGAGGGGTGGCAAGTGATAAAATACCTAAGGTCCTAGCAGATTGAGTTTTGGTTTGTTTGTTTGTTTGTTTGTTTGTTTGTTTCTTTCTTTCTTCTTTGTTTTTATTTTTTTATTTTTTATTTTTTTTTTATTTTTTTTGGTTTTTCGAGACAGGGTTTTCTCTGTATAGCCCTGGCTGTCCTGGAACTCACTCGGTAGACCAGGCTGGCCTCGAACTCAGAAATCCGCCTGCCTCTGCCTCCCAAGTGCTGGGATTACAGGCGTGCGCCACCACCGCCCAGCCTGTTTTTATTTTTGAGACAGGGTTTCTTTGTGTAACCCTGGCTGTCCTGGAACTCACTCTGTAGACCAGGCTGGCCTCGAACTCAGACATCCACCTGCCTCTACTTCCCAAGTGCTGGGTTTAGAGGCGTGCGCCACCACTGCCCCGGAGTTTCTTTTAATTTATTTTGGTTTTTTGATCCAGGGTTTCTGTGGAACTCACTCTGTAGACTAGGTTGGCCTGGAGTTTTACCTACCTCTGCCTCCTGGGTGCTGGGATTAAAGGGCTGTGTCACCATTGCCTAGTGTGGTTATGTATGTATATATTTTTTTGAGCACAGGATCACATCCTGTAGCCCAGGCTTTCCCCTCCTCCAAAAAGAATGTCCATTCCACCAGGAGAAAGCAATTGTGGGCTACAGTTAGGAATCCAAACAATGGACCAGGCGGGGGTTCTTCCCCCAAGGACGAGATGGCTATCTATTCAGTCAGTAGTCGTTTGGGAGATTCCTGGAGGTACCCGGCACTCACCCAGCGGGAGAGCCGTGATAGGTACTGCTGGAGGGCTAGCCTGGGGAAAGACATTCCTTAGTAGGAGAGACTGTGATATTAAATAAAAGTCCTGTGGCAGGCACCAAGATACAGATTCTACAGGCGGAAAGTAACATTGCCTGTCCTTGAGGAGCTCAGGTTCCAGTAAGGACACATAATAAACAGAATAGATTAATGGAGTTTGGCCCTTTGCCTAGCAGAGCGAGGAGCTGAGTTCAGTACCCGTCTAGCGCCCAATAGGTAAGAAAATCGGCCATGTTAGTGATGAGTGCTAAAGAAATAAAGCAAAGTTAAGGAAATAAAGCAATAAGATAGCACTTGGAGGCAGGGGGCTAGCTCTGTAAGCCGCGGGCCAGCCAGGGCTGCATTACACCCTGTCTCAGACAACAGCAAAGTAGGTCAAGGTGAATAGACGTGAAGGAGAGAGGGCTAGGACTTTAAACAGTGTGCTTACAGAGAGGATAGTTCTAAAGGGGAGGAGGCTGGCGGGCGGGCCGGCAGCGCTGGAGGGGCTCGCAGGAAGTTGGTCTCCAGTGCAGAACTTTGGGTTGGATCTGCAGCCGGGGCTCGAGGAGGCCAGAGCAGGGACTGGAAAAGAGGTGAGCGCCAAAAGCAGGCAGGAGAGAGGTCACCTCAGCCTCTGGCTCTCTTGCTGTCTGAACCCCTTCTCAGCATGTAGGGGACATTTACGAGGCCACTGGAGGACCTGACACTTGCTACAGTTATCAGACAGAAGGGCAGGATCCAGCAGGAAGGTAGGGTAAAGGACACTGCAGTAAACACGACCAAGGCACACTCGAAATGCCTCTATTGTCAAATATGAGCCGTCTTTTCTATCTTTATTGTTATTTGTTAGACGGGGTTTCTTGGCCGACCTGGAACTCACTATCTAGACCAGGCTAGCCTTGAACTGACAGCGATTCACTAGCCTTTGCCTCCAAGGGAATGTATGTGTGTTTGTGTGTGCGCGAGCACACCCGAGATCGAAGCTAGATATGTTCCTTGATTTCGTTCCACCTTACTTTTTGAAATGGAGGATCTCACGGAACCTGGAGGAAGATAAAATCCTGGAGGCAGAAGCAGGCTTGCTCTATGTCAGCCTGGATGACTTAGTGCAATGGTTCTCAGCCTGTGGGCCTTGGCCTCTCAGAGTCCCCATATTGGCCCTCCTCCCTATCAGATATTTACATTATGATTCCTAGCAGTAGCAACACTATAGCTATGAAGTAGCAACGAAATGAAATAATTTTATGGTTGGGGGCTCACCATGATATTGGAAACAGCATTAGGCAGGTTGAGAACCATTCTTTTAGTGAATTCCAGGTCAGCCAGGGGAGACAGAGTGAGACCCAGTCTTAAAAGAGGAAAGGCTGGAAATTAAAGCAAAATTTAAAAAAGAATATTTAGAGTTTTTATTTCTTGCTTCTCCCCCAGGAGCCGTATGTTGGAAATTCCTTGGCAAGCAGGGGGAGTTTACTTCATTCCTTCACAGGCCCTGTCTTTCCTTTCATTGGTGACTGCAGAGGTCAGACAGAAATGTCAACATCAGGATGGAATATTGTACTCTAATTTTTCATCAACATAAGCCTTGAAGCAGACACAACGTTTAAAGCAGATTATTAAAATTCACTAGTGCACTGATGTGGGGTCAGACTAAGCCCTTTTCCACAGAGGAGATGAAAGGGCTGAGAATGAGAAGCACATGGACGTTCAAAAACAATATTTTACTGAGCTTTGAAACCTTTCTGTAGAAGAATTCGATTGGGAGCATACGATAATTGAAATGAAAAAAAAAAAGACGCTCAGAAAAATAAGTCACTCACAGAGCAAAGTCTTTATCTTGTTGGTCTTAAATTTTGGAGGCAGCAAAACAGATTGTAGTCTGTCAAAAACAATTAAGAATTCACGTTTTTAGGTCTAACCTCTTCTCCCCACAACTCCTTCTCTGCAGCCCCCCCCCCCCCAAGACTATGGATTCGTAATCTGGCTTTGAATTTGACCTCTGGCCTGCATGTCATGATAATTTGGGTCACTTTGAATATTCCGTCCTCTGGACAATAGCCTCTGCGAATGTTAAATGAATGCAGCCGCCTGAGCCCTTGGTCTATTTGCATCACAATAGGAGGGACTAAATCCACAATTAATAAACCATTTCCAGTTCGCTGTCACACCGGGGAAATAAAGTACGTTCATCTGGGAACTGGAAAAAAGCTGGGTTTTTATTTGTGCCCTTCTGGACATAAAGAAATAGTTCATGTCTTCTTTTGTTTCTGTTTTACAGATTGGGTCTCTCACTTTGTGGCTCTGGCAGGCCTAGAACTTGCTGTGTAGACTAGGTTGGCTCAAGACCTGTGATCCCTGCTTCTTCTTTCTGTGGGCTGGGATTACAGGAAAGTACAAGCATCTAGCTTAGCTTCAAATCTGATAGGTTTTGTAGAAACTAAACCCAGGCACCCAGGCTACTTGAGATTATTTAAGCAAACACGCATGCAGGCAGCAGGCAGGGTGGGCAGGCAGGCGAGCAGTCACGTCCGCACGCAACACCACAGCCGACAACGAAGATAACAATAACAAATCCAACAAATACATAAATAAAATCATTCCCAACCCAGGCAAGGTGCTGCATGACTTTAATTCCACCGTTCAGGAGGCTGAGGAAGGGGAATTTGAGCTTGAGGTCAGAGAGTTCCAGGCCAGCCAAGGCTACACACGCAAACCCTGTCTTGAAGAACAAACAAACAAGAAAAGGAAATCATTTATGAACTGGAGAGATGGCTCAGTGGTGCTCTTCCAGAAGGTTCAGGTTTAATTCCCAGCACCCACATGGTGGCTCACAACTGTCTATAATTTTAGCTCCAGGGGCTCTGGCACCCTCACAAACAAACACCACAGGAAAGAAAAATCAAAAAAATAAAAGGAGAAAATCACTGTCTCAAATTAGATTTTTTTTTTTTAAGAAGGGGGGGGCACTGGAGAGTTGGCTCAGTGGTAAAGAGCACTGACTGCTGCTCTTCTGGAGGTCCCGAGTTCAAATCCCAGCAACCACATGGTGGCTCGCAACCGTCTGTAATGACATCTGACGCCCTCTTCTGGTGTGTCTGAAGACAGCTACAGTGTACTTACATATAATAAATAAATCTTTAAAAAAAAAAAAAAAAAAGCTGGGGCAGTCGGGAGAGTGCAGGACTCTGAGATTCCCAGCAGGCACTGCAAAACCTAGATGTGCTGATCCAAGCCTGTGTGTGTGGAATCCCCGTATTTGGGAGGCACAGGCTCTTTTTTGAGACAGGGTTTCCTGTATCCTAAACTGGCCTCAGATTAGCTATGTAGCTGGGAATGACTTTGAACTCCAGTCCTTTTGCCTTGAAGCCCCCAAGATTATTAGATTATTGGCCTAAGCCTCCAACCAGGTTTCTCTCTTCACCAGTTCAATAGGTGAAGGAGTTATTATTTTGTTTGCTTTTCATTTTCCTCTTCATCAGTTTTATTTCCGCTTAGAGTTCTTTTCAAATCTGATTCAATGCATGGGGCTTGCACTGAAAAGACTATGCGCAGCAGCCGGTACCCGTGAGGCCAAAGCTCCAGACGTGGAAAGGCCACAATTTGGATGCCTGCCTAGACTACATAGGGAGACTGTCCCAGAAAAAAAAGCCAATGAAATCTTTGGTGGTCAAGTACCTTAGGGCCTTCATTCTGTCTTGCTTTCAATTTTGTGCCAACTAGTAACATATCGTAGGGTTCTTTGGAAAGACGGATTCTACAGCTTGCTGGCAAGGTGAGGTAAAGGAAAATGTCAGGGGAACCTGAAGTTCTACTTCCAGCCTCTTAGCACCCACCTGCTGCTACCTCTCTTGTAATGCTAACAATAGGTTCACACATTTAGCTCACGTAATGCGGGCCTTGAAGGCCACCAAGAGCTTTAAACTTCAGGTGGTAGTTCACTGACTACAAATTAAAGGCTATGTGACCCACGTTTCAGGAAGACATTAAAAGCCGGCTAGGAAGGCATTTCAGGTGAGAAGGGACAGGCCCTGAGACTCACTGTCCCCATTATAAGACGTCAGGCACTGAACTCGACTTGGCTTTGTCTCAACTCCCACAAGGACCGAATTTCTTCTCCTGGTTAGTTTGAAATCTGAAAGCACTTTACCTCACAAAGCTTAAAATGACAGTTCAGCATAAAGATCTGTAGGCCGGGACTTAGATTTGTTTCTTTGCTTGAGAAAGGTCTCACTTTGTAGCTATGGCTGGCCTGATATTTGTTACACAGCACACTAAAGCTTCAAGCTCTCAGCAATCCTCCTGCCTCAGTCTACTGAATTCTGAGTCTGATTACAGACAAGAGCAATCCCCTCTGGGTGCTCAAGCCTTTTTCAAGTAGGATTACAGGCATATGCAGCCAGGCCCGGATCTTCCGTTTTGTATTGCTTTTAATTTCTTGGGCTAGTGTCCCTAAGCAGCCCACGCTGATCTTGAACTCCGGCCTTTAACTCTTGATCCTCCAGTCTCAACAGCATTCTGAGTGTTGGGATTACCGGCGAGAGCACACACGCCAGGCCTGAACAGTATTTTCCGGGACTTCAGCTTTTCTTAAGAGGCTATAAGACAATACTTCTCAAGAGGGCGGCCAATGCCTGCACGGTTCTCACCAACAACCCCTATACTCGTGAAGGCACGGGTAAGGCTGGGGCTTACTTCTGCTATTTGTTTATAAAAGGAAGAAGCACTGGGAGTAGGTTCCGCCCCTTTAATGAGCCTAAAGCCAGAGTGGGGGGCCGGGCGGATTAGGTGAGGTTTCCCCGAGGCGCGCCCCCAGGCAGGCTAAGAGTCCACAGCGCGCCTCTGTGCCGAGGGGCGGGGCGCGCTCAGCGGCCACGCGCGCGGGCGGGGAAGGGGGCGTGTCGGCGGGCGCGCGCGGACGGCGAGGGGGCGTGTCCGGCGGGCGGGCGGCGGCGGCGCGGGCCGGGTGCGCGGCGCAGCGTCCTGTGCTGGAATGTGCGGCTCCCGCGAGCTCGCGGCGCAGCAGCAGACCGAGCGCCGCCGAGGCCGCGGGCCCCAGACCCGGGCGGCCGGGACTGTAGCGACCGCAGGATCAGGGCCGGCGGTCTGATCCGGCTCCGCGATCGCACACCGGGTCTCGTGGGCCTCGACGCCCAACTTTTCCCCGCTCTTCCTCCCCTCCCCCGAAAGTCCAGCAACAAAGAAAAGGAGTTGGAGCGGCGGCGGCGACGCGGGGGCGGCGGTCCGTGGGCGCGCAGCTAAGAGGGTAGGACGCCGCGGACCCGGGAGAGCGACGGGGGAGGGCGGCGGGCAGGCGCGGAGCGGCGCGAGGCGCTGTCCAGGGCTGATCTGCAGATACTGTGGCTGGGCCGGCGGGCGGGCGGGCGGGCGGGGGCGGGATCGAGTTACGGAGCAAGTCACGGGCTGGGCCGGGGGCTGGTGCGGAGCGGCGTGGGCACTGGTCCCCAGCAGAGCACCGGGCGGCCCTTCCGCACGGCGCTGGGATTCGGGGCCGCGGAGGCCGGAGCGCCGCTGCTGGTGGCCGCGGTCCTGAAACTTCCCCCTCCGCCCTCCATCCGCCTCGGGCCCACTGCCCCCGGCCCCGCCGGCGTCCCAGGCTCGCCGCCCCCTCCCCCAGTCCGAGCAGGGCCGGAAGGCGGCCGCCCCGTTTGACTCAGCCCGGGGCACGGGCGGCGCCGCCGGCGGGCTGGACAGCGATTTCTGCGGCCCGCGCTGGCTGTGCGCGGTGGGGGAGCGAAGTTCGCAAACTTCCGGGCGCGGGGGCGGCGGCGGCCCTCGTGGGGCCCCTCGCAGCGACCGGGGACCGACAGCCTCGGGAGGGCGCCGCGGAGCCCCGGTACAGGCCCGATCGGACGCCGGTAGCGAGGTAACTTTCCGCCCAGTCCCGGGCTAGTGCGGGCGGCGGGGGAGGGGGCTGCGGGGCCGCGGCCGGCCGAGAGGCGCCTCTAGGGTGGTGGGCAGCGCGCGAGGTCAGAGCCCAGGCACCGCCCGCGGCTTGGTGGTGGAGAGGAAGCAAGAGGGCCCAAGTTTGCAAAGAGCTGCTTTGTGTTTGGTATTTTGAGAAAATGGCCGAATGCCTATTTCAGTTAGGAATGCCGCCGCCGAGGCCGGCGCTGGTGGCAGCGGCACATAGGAATTCCGTGCAACACGTTGCTCTCGGGCTGTGCTTGCAGTTTGCCCAAGAAGCGTGGAGATTCCTTGGAGGGTGGTAGCTGAGGTGCGTGGGGAGCTTTGGAGTGGATGTTGAGGTCCGTTGTGGAATCCGTGGGGCAGTTGAACTAGGGGAGAGCTGTTTCCTGTGATGGCATTCGGGTTCAACTTTTTGTTGGGGCATGTAACTGAGCGAGCTTATGTTTAGACTCTGGGTGAAACGGCCCCGCTTTTTGTATTTTCGGTTTAAGTTTGACTTTTAGTACTTCTTTTGCATATCTTGCCCTTAATAATTTGCAAGAGGGACGCTTGAGTTCGAGAGTAGCACCTTTTGAGGCTGGAGGTTGAGAACATTTAAAAACTCAACTTGTTTTCAAGAAGGTGATCTGTAATGGCTTCCTCTAGGCCAGTAGGCCAAGTCAAGCACAATGCGCGTAAGTTGGTTGACGTGTTGAGTTGCACGACTCTTTTTAGGGAGTTTTCTATCAACAACAACAAGCTCTTTAAAACTTCCCTTTTTGTGGGAAAAAGGGATCCGTCACCACCCCTTTACATTAAGAGTCATCAAAAAAAATGTTCTTTTTTCCGTTTGTTCTTTTAGAGTTAGTTGAATTCTCATGAAGAAGTTGAATTACAGTCTTGCAGATTTCTTGATGTCCTCATTAGACGCACCGAATCGCCTGTGGGCTTTTTTTTTTTTTTTTTTTTTTTGAGTTCTCATTCAGACCATTGAACTGTTGAAAGAGAGAAGTGAGAAAACAATAGCTAACTATTCAGTGCTTCGGTTATTAAAAGTAATTTTAGTTAACATTAAAAATGTTACTCCCCAGAAAGAAGGTTGACACATTTGCTTGTTGGTGTAGACCTGATGGATCTTCTAATTGCTTTTTTCTTTTTTCTTTGTTTCTTTTCTTTCTGGGTGTAGGAGAAACAGTTCCTCATCCATATGCTTTTGTGACTTGCAATAAAGAGAATTGAAAATTAGCAGCACCCTTGCCCAAGCCTACGCAGTGCTAGGATTGCGTGCAGGCACTGCCATACCCAACAGGAAAAGTATTTTAAAGTTATTGTTAGAAGTTAATGAAGCTTGTTGAATTTTTAAAGGTTACATTGGGAAGAACCTTGTTTTGGGTAATGAGGACTGTATTTTTAATTTTTATTTATTATTATTTTTGGCTAGGCTTTATCCAGTGTACAGTTATGGCCACCCAGGTGATGGGGCAGTCTTCTGCAGGAGGAAGTCTCTTCAACAACAGTGGAAACATGGGCATGGCCTTACCCAACGACCTGTATGACTTGCATGAGCTATCGAAGGCTGAACTGGCTGCCCCGCAGCTCATCATGTTAGCCAACGTGGCCTTGACCGGGGAAGTGAGCGGCAGCTGCTGCGATTACCTGGTGGGGGAAGAGAGGCAGATGGCTGAACTGATGCCCGTAGGAGAAAGCAACTTTTCAGACAGTGAAGGAGAAGGCCTTGAAGAGCCGGCTGAACTGAAAGGTGCCCCCAGTGGGCTGGAGAACATGGAACTGAGAAGTTTGGAGCTAAGTGCGGTAGAACCCCAGCCCGTTTTTGAAGCATCTGCTGCCCCAGAGATATACAGTGCAAATAAAGACCCCCCTCCTGAACCGCCTGCCGCAGAGGACAAATGCAAGAACCTGAAGGCCAAGCCCTTCCGCTGTAAGCCGTGCCAGTACGAAGCCGAGTCTGAGGAGCAGTTTGTACATCACATCAGGGTTCACAGTGCTAAGAAGTTTTTTGTGGAAGAAAGTGCAGAGAAACAGGCCAGAGCCAGGGAAAATGGGTCTTCCCCGGCCGAAGAAGGCGAGTTCTCCAAGGGCCCCATCCGCTGTGATCGCTGCGGCTACAATACCAACCGGTATGATCACTACACCGCACACCTGAAGCACCATCTGCGTGCTGGGGAGAACGAGCGTGTGTACAAGTGCATCATTTGCACGTACACAACAGTCAGCGAGTACCACTGGAGGAAACACCTGAGAAACCATTTTCCCAGGAAAGTCTACACCTGTAGCAAGTGCAACTATTTTTCAGACCGAAAAAATAATTACGTTCAACATGTTCGAACTCATACAGGTAAGAGAGCCTAAATTCTATTTCCCAAAGTGTGAGTTATTTTAAACTTACAGGTTATGTAGACGGAACACATCTAAGATACGCTACAGTTTCCCAAGGGAATCAAGGCCTTAGAAAATAAAGCTCACTGATTACCCTTGTGTAGTGTATTGAGAATGACTGTAGAGCCCCATCCTTTTTATTTTTTTTTTGGAAACAGACACACTAGCTCTGGCTGTCTCATTCAGATTCACTTGCCCCTCCCCCACTGCTAGGTTTAAGGTGTGCAGCACCACACGTGGCCCCACCACTTCTCTGTCTGAAACAGGATCTCTAGTAGCTCAGACTGGCCTTGAACTCACTCTTCTTGTAGCTGAGGATGTTTAATTTCTGATGTTTCTGCTTCCACCTTCTCAGCCGTAGGATTACAGGCATGGCATGTGCCGCTGTGTTTGGTTTATGATGTCAGGTGAGCATCCCCTCTGCTGAGCTGAGTATCGTCCCTTGCTCTTTTTCTCACATGTAGTTTATGTGTATGAGTAGTTTGCCCGATTGTGTCTAACTGCACCATATGCGAGCAGCGCCTGTAGAGGCCAGGAGAGGGCGTTGGATTTCCTGGAACTGGTGTATGGGCGGGTGGTGAGTGCCATGTGGGTGCAGAACACAACCCTGGGCCTTCTGTAGGAGCAGCCAGTGCTCTTCCCATTGAGCCATCGCTAGCCCAGAGCAGACACTGCCAGTTGAAGCCATTTTCCTGAGAGCAAGCAAGCACTCCTATGGAAACTTCTTTTCAGACAAGAAGCATTTGTTCAGCCTATCCGAATACCTACAGGCTTTGAGGACTTTCTGGCCCAGAAGTCTTAGTCTGAGGTGGCTTTCATGTTCCATCTCCTCATACTTACCCCCAAAAGAAAAGCTCAGCGGTTAAGAGCACTGGCTGTTCTTCCAGAGGACCTGACCTGAGCTTACTAAGAAAAGCTTCTCCTGGAGATTCACGAGTGACCTTGGTTGGCCTGAACTCCCCCAGTGTATCATTCTGTCCCCAAACTTTTGCCTTTGGATCCTGAGTGCATAGATTACAGGTCTGTGTCACCGAGCCCAACCTTGTTTTGTGAGACAAGGGTTTGTTTCAATAGTAGCCGGGTCCTGCCGAATTCTTGTTTTAGGTTATTATAACGTCTGGGAAGATACATGTGAGCCACGAAACCCTGGCCAGCCTAGAACTCACTATCTGGCCTTAGCCCTCTGATGACCTAAGACAAGCAAGTGTATATACTGAGAAGATGGCTATTCTTAGTTTTACTTTTTTTGTTTTGTTTTGTTTTGGAGACAGAGTTTCTCTGTGTAGCCCTGGCTGTCCTGGAACTCACTCTGTAGACCAGGCTGGCCTGAAACTCAGAAATCCACCTGCCTCTGTCTCCGAAGTGCTGGGATTAAAGGCGAGCGCCACCACCACCCGGCTTCTTAGTTTTACTTGAATCACTTCTTGGCTGGATGTTTGATAGTATAGGGCATAGAGGATATTCAACAATTATCAGGATTAATTCGGTCAGATACAATCAGAGTTGATTGTATCTGTGAACCCTAGAATGGTATGTCCCATATGTATATATGCACAAAAGGGTGGGAGTGTGCATAGGGCAATTTCAGAAATGGTTGGAAATTCTGCTCTGGTCTCAAAGTGAAATTTTGTTAAATAATTTCTTTTGTTTTCTTAAACTCAAGTTTGTGGCTGTGCATGGTGGTGCATACCTTGAATCTCAGGAAGTTCCAGGTCAGCCAGGGCTACAGAAATGGAACCATCTTTGGCGTATGGTGGACTAGAGGATAGGGTTGGGAGAGACAGCGAGCAAAACAAGAAACACCCAAATCTTATTCTAAAGACCAGACATTCTAATTCAGTCCAGCCTAAAGATACACTAATGTGTTACACACGTGCGGTAGGAAAGTACTAAAGGCTTTGGATTCTGACTGGAAACTTTGTACAGTGAAAACAGTGCAGTTCTTTAGCAGTGGCTGCAGTATGAGCCAGGGTTCCTAACTGCTGCATAAACAGACCACGGTGCTCAGCGCATTGAGAATCAGGGCTACAGATAGGACTGCCAGAAACACCTCTCAGATTTTATTATGATATAGTCAAGGCTGTTCTGGAATTCACAGAAATCCACCTGTTTCCATCTCCCAGTGCTGGGATCAAAGCCTGTGCCACTATACCTGGCTTAGATTTAGAATTAATTTTAGTTCTTCAGAAACATTGCCAATTGTTTTGAAGCCGGCTGTTTATAACAGGACTGCTGCTTGACTCTTACCCCATGGTGAACAGACTGTATCAGCCAGTTGTTAAACTAACTTCATCTGCACTGTTCTATCCAGATACCGTATGTTCTCCAAGCGTCTTTAATAGCGTCTCTTAAGCTTTGAATAGTGTGTGGCTTGTGCAGAGGACCTGAATTAAGTCACCAGCACCCAAGGCTTAGAGGTGCCTGGTCTCAGCAGGTACCTGTGCACACCCACACAGAGACACAGAAACCTGGGAAAAACCAAAACCAGGCGTTGGTGAAGCAGCCTGGCTTCAGTCTCTGCAGAAGCAGACAGACATCTAGGTTTGAAGCCAGTTTTTATTTTTTTTTAATTTTTTAATTTTTAATTTTTTGTTTTTTTTCGAGACAGGGTTTTTCTGTGTAATCCTGGCTATCCTGGAACTCACCCTGTAGACCAGGCTGGCCTCGAACTCAGAAATCCACCTGCCTCTGCCTCCCAAGTGCTGGGATTACAGGCGTGCGCCACCACGCCCGGCCAGTTTTTATTTTTTAATTCTTTATTTTAGAGTTTTTTTTGATACAGGGTTTCTCTGTGTAGCCTTGGCTGTCTTGGAACTCCCTCTGTAAACATGGCTGGCCTGAAACTCAGAGGTCCACCTGCCTCTGCCTCAGGGGTGCTGGGATTAAAGGTGTGAGCCACTCAGCTGGAGCCAGCCTGGTCTTGACATAGTTCTCTGTCAGCCAGCCAGGCCTACATAAGTAAGACCTTATCTGAAAAAGTTGGGAAAAAAAGGTTAAGCTCTTTGGTATGGTGGCCAGAATTAAATCTAGCATTTGGAGGCAGAGGCAGGGAGAACTGCAACTTTGAGGGTAAATCTGTCTGTCTGTCTGTCTCCCTCCATATCCACATATGTCATTGCAAGTTAGCCAGGTGACAGTGAGACCTGATCACAAACAAAAATAGTAGGGAGTAAATAGACATGGAGGGAATAAGTGCTTCACTGTAAAAACCGTGACATCCCTGCTGGTTCATACAGACCATGCTAGTCAATATGTAGGATGCTGTGGGGGCACTACAGCATCGCTTTGGTGTAGTAATTTTATTTATTAGCCAGGCATTGTGTTTATATCTTCAGAACTGTTAGGTTGCTGAGGTCTTTTTTTGTTTGTTTGCTTGTTTTTTGTTTGTTTGTTTGTTTGTTTTTGTTTTTCGAAACAGGGTTTCTCTGTGTAGCCCTGGCTGTCCTGGAACTCACCCTGTAGACCAGGCTGGCCTCGAACTCAGAAATCCACCTGCCTCTGCCTCCCAAGTGCTGCTGAGGTCTTTTAAGAGGTTTGCAAAGCTACAAGCACTATTACTCTTCTGTGACCCCAGAACTCCCGGAACCGAGGCGACGGGATCCTTAGTTCAAGGTTAACCTGGGCTTCACATGATGAAGCCCTGTCTCAGAAACAAGAATGGGGGCTGGTGGGGGTGGTGGGAAGACCTTACTAAAGAGCTAAAGTATTTTCATTTGTTGATTGAGTAGTTCTAATAGGAAAAAGATGATGAAAAAAAAAATATCTTTTTGAGACAGGGTTTCTCTGTGTAGCCTGGCTGTCCTGGAACTCACTCTGTAAACCAGGCTGGCCTCGAACTCAGAAATTCCACCACCACCTGGCTATATATATATATAATTTTTTTTTTTTTTAAGATTTTATTTTAAGCTCGTGTTGTGGCCCACACTTTTCTCCTAGCACTTAAGAGGCGCCTATGCAGGCCTGATCTATAGGATTAGCTACACCGTGAGGCCCAGTTTTGAAAAGCAACCAAACAACAAAGATTTTTAACTAAGAGTGTGTGGGAGTGGAGACACTAGTGTCTGTTTCCTAGGAAGGAAGTGTTGGGTTCCCCACAGAATCACTATTTGTTTAAGTTTAGCTTGTTTGAAACAGGGTTTCTCCTTGCATCCCCAGCTGTCCAGGAATTTGCTGTGTAAACAGGTTGGTGAAACAACAGAGATCTACCTGCCTCCGCCTCCCCAGGACTAGCATTAAACTCACTTTTTTAAGGTTTAGGTTTGTCCGTGAGTGTTGCTTATCCAGTGCAGGTGCCCTGGGGCTAGAGGCGTTGGAGCCAGGGGAGCTGTAGATCTACAGACAGTTGAGAGCACCTGCTTCGGGGCTGACTGAATTTGGTCTTGGAAGCGTTGTGTGAGCTCTCTTAAGACCTTTGTCTCAATACCCCCGCCCCCACTTCCTTTTTTTTTTTTTTTTTTTTTTTTTTTGGTTTTTCAAGACAGGGTTTCTCTGTGTAGCCCTGGCTGTCCTGGAACTCACTCTGTAGACCAGGCTGGCCTTGAACTCAGAAATCCACCTGCCTCTGCCTCCCAAGAGCTGGGATTACAGGCATGTGCCACCACGCCTGGCTACCCCCACTTCCTTTAAAAGATTTATTTTAATTTTGTTTTTTTGTGAGTGTGTTACACGTGTATGGGTGTCTGTGGAAGCTTTAAGAACATAGAATCCTTCCCAGCACTTGGGAGGCAGAGGCAGGTGGATTTCTGAGTTCAAGGACAGCCTGGTCTACAGAGTGAGTTCCAGGACAGCCAGGGCTACACAGAGAAACCCTGTCTCGAAAAACAACAACAAAACAAAAAAACATAGAATCCACTGGGCGGATGGTGCCGACTTTTAATCCCAGCACTTGAGTTTGGGGCCAGCCTGGTCTACAGAGTGAGTTCCAGGACAGCCATGGCTATACAGAGAAACCCTGTCTTGAAAAACAAACAAAAGAACATAGCATCCCTTAGAGCCGAAGTTACAGGTAACAGTGACATAGGTATTGGGAACCCCGGTCCTTTGGAAGAACACATTTTTATTTTAACTGCTGAGTCATCTCCAGCAGGGGGGTGGGGGGTGGGAGCCAATAGGATCTTGCCATATACCTCAGGCGGAACAACTTGAATTCCAGATTTTCCTAATTTAGCTCCTGGTTACTGAGAGTATAAGCACATGTGATCGCACCCATTTTAATGATTGTTTTACATGGGGGCTGTGGTATCCATTTATAACCTTGAGCCCTTAGCTATCCTTTGTTGTTGTTTGTTGTTGGGGAGCATACTGGGCAGGGTTTCTCTGCATATCCCTCCCACTACAGAGATTCCCTGTCTGCCTCTACCTCCTGAGAGCTAGGAGCAAAGGTGGAGACTCCACACCCATCTCTCTAAACCTTGCTGGTGATAACCCAAGACTTTACATCTTCTGAGCATACTCTGCAGCTGAGCTATGTCTCCAGACCGTCGTTTTCTTCATTTCTTTTTTTTTTTTTTTTTTTTTTGAAGACAGGGTTTCTCTGTGTAGCCCTGGCTGTCCTGAACTCACTTTGTAGACCAGGCTGGCCTTGAACTCAGAAATCCGTCTGCCTCTGCCTCCCAAGTGCTGGGATTACAGGCGTGCCACCGCCCGGCTGGGTTTTCTTCATTTCTGAGTGTAGGAATGTAATGTGGCATTGTATCTCTCTGTCATTAGTTTGAATGTTCTGGTTGTTTCTGCACTTCAGGCATTAATGTCTTTGTCAATTCTTCCATCCTTGAGTCCTGGAACTCAAATCATCTTTGATTAATGTGGGACTCAGGATGACATGTTTGGCAGGGCCCAGGGAGTGCCTTTGCCTGCTGGCACCCTTGACACCCTGAGTGTCCTTGGCGGAGGTGGGCTGGTGGTGCAGGCCTATAAGTGCGGTGAGGCCAGCAGATCATGAGATCAAGGCCTGTCTTGCTTGGCCTCAGAGTGAGTGAAAGGCTACCTGGGTGACAGCCTGTCTCTAAGTAAGATGCTTTGTTAGTGCTGAGTCACTGGCACCTTCAGCAGTCCTCTGTACAAGGTCTAATGTTAGATCACTGCGCATTCTATTATTACTATGCGCCCGTAAAGGTAACTCCTTGAAATGCAGGGTGGTGTATGGTCACAGCCATTGTCCTTGACATTTTAGAGCTAGAAGGGACATCTGCTTGTCTGGTACCCAAGGAAGCCAGAAGAGGGCCTCAGACTGGAACTGAAGTCTTGGACGGTTGAGCTACCTACTGGGTTCTGGGCATTTAACTGTGCGAACTCTGGCCCTGGCATTGTTTCGGACTCTCCTTTGGGTGGTGCTGCACTACAGCTCCTAGCTGAGAATGTCTCCAGATCCCCCTCCCCAGTGTGTGGATTTGGGGGGGTGTGCTACCACCCAGATCTAACTTACAAAATGTGACTGGCTGATTGATCTGCCAGTAATGGGAGAGGAATAGTTTTCAAAGTTGCTGAGCTATGGTTATGGTGGCTCAAACCTACCTTATAGTCCACGCTCTTGGGAGGCTAAGGGAGGAGGTCATTCCCTGGATGTATGATGGGAGTCCGAGACAGTATGACTACAAGTTCATTGCTGTGGAACACTTGGACCCTCTCAAAAAAAAAAAGAAATCAACTGAAGATACATAATCCTGTATTCAGGCAGAGACAGGAGGATGGAGTGTTTGGGCTAGCCTTGACTACCCAGGAGAATCTGTTCCAAACCCCAGATGATGAAATGCCTAAAAGTGTGTGTGAGGGATCAGTTATACTGCTCAGAATTAATTGTTTTGGGTTTATTTTTACATATTAAGCATCTTAAACACTGTTATTATAATTTTGCAGGAGAACGCCCTTATAAATGTGAACTTTGTCCTTACTCAAGTTCTCAGAAGACTCATCTAACTCGACACATGCGCACTCATTCAGGTTGGTAAGAGATGGTGACTGCTGACAGTTCAGTAAATTGCCATTTTTTTTTTTTATTTCACTGTTGAAAACTACCTTTATAAAGAATTTCTTTTAGAACTGAAGTTAATTTGTTTATAACTTACTAGTTTTAGAGGTTTTTGTTTTTTCTGCCCCCTGGAACTCACAGATCCATTTGTCCCTGCCTGGAAGTGTTAGGATTATAAGCCTGTGTCACTGTGCCAGGCATGGGTGTGTGTGTGGGGGGGGGGTATGGGCTCTCTTAGATCAGACTCTAGAACCAAAGAGATGTGAATTTATTTGCATGCATTTTTCTGGGAGGGCTTTCTTTTTTTTTCTTTTTGAAGTTTTATTAATAGTGTGTGAGTATTTTGCCTGTAAGTGCACCATGTGGGTGCAGTTCCTGTGGAGGCCAGAAGAGGGTGACAGATCCCAGGAACTGGAGTGTAGATGGTTAGGAGACACTATGTGGGTGCTGGGAACTAAACATGGGTCCTCTGCGAGATCTTCTGAGCAGTCTGAAGAGAAGCCCAATGGGTTCCTAATATTTGTTAGAACTGAGAGAGTTCTGCACAGTCCACAGGTGGATTTATCCCATTTTTTTGGGATTGTGTATGTGATAAAATGATTACCCGGGGGTGGGTTGATTTCTCATTAGTTAGGAGTACATGGCTTTTCCAGAGTACTAGGGTTTGATTTCCTGCACCATATATGGTGGCAGTTCACCATTTAACTGGTTCCAGGTCATCTGCTGGCCCTTCTGGCCTCTGTAGGTACTGCATGGGTATAGAGCGCAGACACACTTACAGGCAAAAGACCCCATACATAGGAAGCCAACCGAACAAAGGATTGAGCATGTAGCCTAGGCGGCCCTCAGTTTCCTGACTGTTGTAGTGTACACCTAGTTGTGCCCTTCCCTCCGCTCTCATTTCTAGGTGCTCTCATGTAGCCTAGGTTGAGGATGACTTTAAACTTTTGATTCTTTTTTTTTTTTTTTTTGTTTTGTTTTGTTTTGTTTTTTCGAGACAGGGTTTCTCTGTGTAGCTCCGGCTGTCCTGGAACTCACTCAGTAGACCAGGCTGGCCTCGAACTCAGAAATCCGCCTGCCTCCGCCTCCCAAGTGCTGGGATTAAAGGCGTGCACCACCACCGCCCGGCCCTAAACTTTTGATTCTTATCTCAGTACATAGCTAAAGATATGTTTAAGTTCTCAACCCCTGCCTTCACCTCCCAGGTGCTGGGGATAGGCATGAACTATCACCCAGTTCAGTGGCGCTAAGGGAACCCGAGTACAAAATAAATGTAAAGAAAATAATGGACGATCCACTGACTTATAACAAAGTCACACAGGGTTATACGGTGACTGAAGTAGTCTCGGTTACTGCTTCCGGTGGTCTGTTTTCAGACATAAAATGCAGATTTAGGGGGCTGGATAGATAGATGCATGGCTCAGCACTTAAGAGGCCTCGACTATTCTTGTAGAGGACTTGTGTTGAGTTTCTAGCATACAGGTCAGGTAGCTCATAATTGCCTAGAGTTGCAATTTCAGGGAGCCTGGGGCCTTATGGCCTCTGAGTGAAGTGGATATGACTCTACAGCCATGGGAGAGGAGCATTGGGCATTGGTTTGGTTTGCTGCAAATGCTGCCATTGAGAGAAGCTTGCCAAGAAGCTCGTGAGGTTTCTGTGTCAGTTTACTGCCTCCGAGGCCTCATTTCAGGCCGGTTGGAGCTTAACAGTTACTTCAGGACTGGGCAGCAGCTGCTGGTTCGTGCTAAGTTGGTGCGTGTTGCCTAGAGGACTGGTCTGGAGCTGATACTTGCATTCAGTGTTTGCGAGAGGACTGAACGTCTATCAGAGATCGGGCTTGCCCCCAAAGAGCTCTTGCTGGCCCGGTCCATGTCCCCAGATCCCGATAACGTTTCTTTTCCATGCCTTGGCTGCATGGTGGGCTAGAGAGAGCAGAAATTTGAACCCTTATTAAAGTAGGCTGCAGAAACTTTAAGCCTACATCTGAGGGCATCTTTCATGTGCCTGATGTATAGAAACTTATGCAGGGACACCCACGTACACAAAAATATGAATGAATCTTTAAAAAGTATATAAGGTTGTTTTCTACATGACCTAACAAGTAAGGATGCTCGCTGTCAAGTTCAGTTCCCCAGACCCACGTGGGAGGAGAGAGGACCAGCTCCATCAGGCTAGCCTCTGATGCTTCACGTGTGGGACAACGGGCACAAACATATATAAAAACCCCAACGGTGCTGATATGCTGGTACACTGTAGTCCTGCTCTTGAGGGTTGAAAACTCAAGCCAGCCTAAGCTGTAATCCTGAACGATCCTAGGCAGCCTGGTGAGGTTAGCCTGAAAATCCAACCGACCAAAAATAAATGCAGGATAGCCTGGCATTTCTTGAAAAGACAGTACCTTTTTGGCTGTGACTGACTTGAATCTTCTCTATCTTGATTCAGAACACATAGCCTGTAGGGGACATGGGCTAACTTCTTACTGTTTGAGAAAATCAGTAACCTGTGCCTGAAGAACATAATTACCTTAGTTTCTCAAAATGAGAAGTTAGGATTTAATCCCTGATTTTTCCCAGCACTCCCATCTACTCCCGATTCTCCTTTCTGGGATATTCTCTGAGCTTTGGATGGTGTAACAGATGTCTTATTTAGGGCCAAGCTTGTCATCATCATACTCTGGCCAGTTGTAAGTCTCTGAACTAACCTCTCTAGCTGCAGTAAGAATCTTGGATATAGATATAGACACAAATATTTAGGAGGAAATTTGGAACATGACTTAAGTCAAACAGTAGTAGTGTGTGCGCCCCCAGGGCCTGTGAGCTTCCTTGGGACTGGCTCTTGATCAGATTTATACTACCTAGTTTTTTCAAGACAGGGTTTTGTTGTTGTTGTTGTTGTTGTTTTTTTTTTTTTGAGACAGGGTTTCTCTGTATAGCCCTGGTTGTCCTGGAACTCCCTCTGCAGACCAGGCTGGCCTAGAACTCAGAAATCCGCCTGCTTCTGCCTTCCAGAATGCTGGGATTACAGGCGCACTCCACCACCGCCCGCCTTTTTTTTTTTTTTTTTAAAGATTTTTTCATTTGGCCAGCGGTGGTGGTCCACACCTTTAATCCCAGCACTTGGGAGGCAGAGGCAGGCGGATTTCTGAGTTCGAGGCCAGCCTGGTCTACAGAGTGAGTTCCAGGACAGCCAGGGCTACACAGAGAAACCCTGTCTCGAAAAAACAAACAAACCAAAAAAAAAAAAAAAAAAAAAAGTGAAATGTAAGTACACTGTAGCTGTTTTCAGACCCACCATAAGAGGGCATCAGACCCCATTACAGATAGTTGTGATCCACCATGTGGTTGCTGGGATTTGAAATCGGGACCTCTGGAAGAACAGTCAGTGCTCTTAACTACTGAGCCATCTCTCCAGCCCCAAGACAGGGTTTCTTTGTATAGCTCTGGCCATCCTGGAACTACAGTACCAAATTTTAAAATACGCGCCCCCCCCCCCCCCAAGACAGGGTTTCTCTGTATAGCCCTGGCTGTCCTGGAACTCACTCTGTAGTCCAGGCTGGCCTCGAACTCATATCCAGCTGTCTCTGCCTCCCAAGTGCTGGGATTAAAGGTGTGCGCCACCATGCCCAGCCTTCATTTTTTTTTTTTTAAAGGAACTATGTTGAGGAGTGTCAGCGTTGCAGGTGTGTGCTGCCATGCTGGGTTTCATGTGGGCCTGGGGACTGAATCAGGGCTTGGTGCATGCTTGCTCTGGAGACTGTCTCAGGCTGGCCTCTTAGTGTACCTAGATGTGACCCTGAACTCCTTTCCTCCAGACTGACTGTCAGTGTGATAGACCAGTACCAGCAGGCCCTGCCTGCCCTGTTGTTTTGTCCAAACTTTTTTTGTTGTTGTTGTTTTTTTGTTTTGTTTTTTGAGACAGGGTTTCTCTGTGTAGCCCTGGCTGTCCTGGAACTCACTCTGTAGACCAGGCTGGCCTTGAACTCAGAAATCCGCCTGCTTCTGCCTCCCAAGTGCTGGGATTACAGGCGTGCGCCACCAACGCCCAGCCTTGTCCAAACTTTTTCAGTGAGCAATTCCAGGCCACGCACGTGCAGTGCATCTTCCTTAGCTAGTTGACCTCAGTCAGATCACTGCTGGCCAGACTTTCTCGGCGTCTCAGAAGAAGCGGTTGCAGGACTCATTTGCTTCCTGACGATTTTTGTTAACTGTAGAAACGATTTTTAACCAGTAGGCGACCAGTCTGCATCCAGTGCTCTGTTTGTTTCCATGTAGAGCCTTACTGCCAAGGAGACTAGGGCCAAAAGGGGAGGAACGCACGCGCCCCTCTGCGGACTTGAGCCAAGCCCAGGGCCCTGCGTGGGCCAGCGCTTCCCCACTGACTTACATTCTTCAGCCTTTTACCCCCTCCACATTTTGAGATAGGCTCTTGCTGTGGTGCCTTCCTGGTCTCAGATACAGTGGGCCTCTTGAGAAGCAGGGATTACAAGTACGATGCCTAGCTGAAACTCCTAATTTAACATGGCAGGAATCGGTTTCACATACCTACTCAGCTAATTGGATACAACGGAGTAGGCGTTGAGGGAGGTTGGGATCCTTCAATAGACATTTCTATTGGTGTAATCTGTGATATCGCCAGAGTTAAGCTTTATGTCTAATTTTACTTATGGAAAACTTGGATAATAATAAATGAGGATGTTTGAAAGATTAATTTTCATAAATGTCAATTTCCATTTCTCTACTATGCTTTCCATTGGACCGGTGGGGTATGGATACCAATTGGTAATATTTACTAGAGTGTGATCTAGTTGGGTATGTATTCAGGTAGAATTTTTTTAATGCTTTTAATTTTGGGTGGGTGGGGCCTGGCTTTGTGTCTGGTTGTGACTGTCTGCTTGTGTTACACACCATATCTATTTGTATGCCACCACTCACATTTAGTTTCTTTGCCCTTTTTTATAGAGAAGTTGAGATAGAAAAAAGTTACTTAGGTTTTCTAGTCGACCTCAGAGTCACTGTTTAAAATAGCCACTCTGCTATTAGAGAACCTTGCTGAGTGTAGCTTTTCCCACTGACAGGTGATGGGTGAAGGTTAAATTTATTCCCTCTAGCTAAGGCAGAGCCTTAAACTTAGACCTCTAGCCTGAGACTGAAACTCTTAAGTTAAAAGTCTCCACTCGCAGGGTCACCTTACAAATATGAGTGTTTTCTATTGTGTTACATTATACTTTTGTTTAAGAGAATTCTAGAGGGTGAGGAATAAAAAAGTCAAAGCATTTTCCGCTTGGGGTGGCCTTGTCCCACTGCCATCTCAACTGCCAGCGGTTCCTGCTTCCTGCGGAGCCTGTCTACAAGAGCCAAGGGTGACTGTAAACTGTTTTGAAGATAATGTTGGTTATTCCTCCAATTGATTTTGAATATCAAGCCTCCATCCCAGATAGGGGAAAGTTATACAAATAAATATGGAAAGTGGAAAATATAAGGTGCATGATCGAGTCTTCCCAGTGAGTGCTCTCTGTGGTTATTTTACATTTACAACTCCTAAGGATATTTTAATGTTGACTTATGTCTTTTATCTCTGACATCTCTTCCTTACCTTTAGGTGAGAAGCCATTTAAATGTGATCAGTGCAATTATGTGGCCTCTAATCAGCACGAAGTGACCCGACATGCAAGACAGGTTCACAACGGGCCTAAACCTCTTAATTGCCCTCACTGTGACTACAAAACAGCAGATAGAAGCAACTTCAAGAAACATGTCGAGCTGCATGTTAACCCACGGCAGTTCAACTGCCCGGTGTGTGACTACGCGGCTTCCAAGAAGTGTAATCTGCAGTATCATTTCAAATCGAAGCATCCCACCTGTCCTAGCAAAACAATGGACGTCTCCAAAGTGAAGCTAAAGAAAACCAAAAAGAGGGAGGCCGACCTGCTCAGTAGCGCCGCCAGCGAGAAGACTGAGTCGGAGCAGACGAAGACAAAGGGGGAGGGATCTGGGAAGAAGACGGAGAAACCCGCAAAAGTCGCGGGGAAAGACGCTTCAAAAGAGAAGAAGCCCTGCGGCGGGGGCTCGGCGGCCCCGGCAACCACCCGCACGCGCAAGTCCGCGGCGGAGGCCAAGGTGGCCGAGGCTAAGGCGGCCGAGGCGAAGCCAGCGGACGGACAAGCAGGGAGCAACCCAGAAAAGTCCTGCAAAGCCAAGAAAAACAAAAGAAAGATGGAGGCCGAGGCCCATCCCTCGGATGAGCCTGTGGACGAGGGACCAGCGACAAAAAAGAAGAAGACAGAGGGCAAGTCCAGAGCCAGTGCCGAAGTGCCGAAGGGCGGCGGCCGCGTGGAGGAGAGGAAGGGCAGGGACGGGAAGCCCAGTGCCCCCGTGAAGAAAGCCCCAAAGAAGCCGCCGCCCAAGAGCAAGCCGAGTAAGAAAGGCGCCAAGGCTGCCCAGAAGGCGGCGGCGCGGACGGAGCCGCCCTCCCCGGAGCCCGCCCTCCCCCAGGCCGCGGGCGCCCTGTCAGGATCCGCGCACCCCGAGCTCCCTGTGCCCATGGATGTTGCTCCGACAGAGCCCGCCCAGCCAGACGCTGCCCAGCCGGGGCCTCCTCAGGAGGAGCAGCCTCTTCCCGCGCAGCCTGCCCACGTGGAGCCGCCTGCTCCTGTGGAGCCGCCTCAGGACCTTCCACCTACCTACACGGAGCCTGCCCCTGCCCCTGCCACGGAGCCTGCCCCTGCCACGGAGCCTGCCCCTGCCACGGAGCCTGCCCCTGCCACGGAGCCTGCCCCTGCCACGGAGCCTGCAGAGACCCAACCTTCCCGTGCCATGGAGTCTTCCCAGAAGGAACCGCCTCCCTGTGTGGAGGCTCCGCCGCCTGCAGAGCCGCCTCCCGTGGAGGACTGTGGGGAAGAGCGGCCTTCTCCTGGGGAGCATGCGCAGGCCGAGGCTGCTCCTGCGCACACAGCTCCTGCTCCGGGGGCGTCTGCTCCGGGGGCGCCCCCCGCCGGCCCGGAGCCACTGCAGGTCAAGCCAACCAGAAGGTCATCTCCCCGGAAAGACGGTGCCAGTGCCGAGAGGCTGAGCGTGCTGAGCGAGATGGCGCGGCAGGAGCAGGTCCTGATGGAGGTGGGCTTGGTGCCTGTCAGAGAGAGCAAGCTCCTGAAGGAAGGCAAGCGCGCACAGGGCATCCCAGCCCCGCCGCCATCACCGCCATCACCGCCAAAGGGGACCTCAAGACAAGAGACACCCAAGGACCAAGACGTGTTCTCTGCCAGGGAAGGCAATAAAGTGTCTCCTCTCAAGAAAGGAGCAGCGGGGGCCGGGGACCGTCCCGCAGAGCCGGCTGCTCCCGAGGAGCCTGCCGGGATTTCACCCTCGGAACAGGACTCGGAGGTGCCCGATGCTGAGACATCACGCGAGGGTCAGACGGGCGCTGCCGAGGTGTGTGACATGGACGTGGACGCCGAGCCGAAGGCAGACAGTGTCGCTGAGACAGACTCGGCAGTGGAGCCGGTGTCGGTGTCGCCTCCCACCCCGGCGGCCGCGGAGCTGGAAGCAGCGCGCCCAACTGTAGTGGCCTCCCCTCCGGTCACCCTGGCTGAAAACGAGTCTCAGGAAATTGAGGAAGACGAAGGCATCCACAGCCATGATGGAAGTGACCTGAGCGACAACATGTCGGAGGGCAGCGATGACTCGGGACTGCACGGGGCTCGGCCTGCGCCCCAGGACGCTGCGCCCAAGAGCGGGAAGGCAGGGTTGGCTGCTAAAGTGACCGAGGGAGAGTTCGTTTGCATTTTCTGTGACCGATCTTTTAGAAAGGAAAAAGATTATAGCAAACACCTCAATCGCCATCTGGTGAATGTCTACTTCCTCGAAGAAGCAGCTGAGGAGCAGGAGGGGCAGGAGGAGCAGGAGGAGCAGGAGTAGCTGGAGTAGCTGAGCCTCGGAGAAGCACCTTGTGGACTTTGTGAGCATGCCTCTAAGTTTAGTTTGACTGTAGATAAACACAAGCTTGCTTTAATAGTCTCCAGGGCTGAGGTTTCAGTAACATTCTTTTTCTTAGGATTGTACATCTATCTAGTGAGTGTTGCATAAATAAATCGTAGCAAATCCCATGGAATTAGTGTAAGGAAACAGATCCGGAACTAGCTCACGCGTCAGGTGAACGAGGGGTAAGATGGTGGTGGGACACGCACGCCGCCTGCCTTGTCCGCCTCCAACCTGTCAGGTTTTCTCTTTTCATTGTAGATCCAAATTCTTAGTTCCTTGTTTAGATTGATAAAAATTGGCTTAGTAAATCACTTGAAGACTTTGCCTGCTTTCTATAAATAAAGCTAGCACTTTACGGTTTCTTTAGAGATGAAGAAGAGTTAAATTGGAGAGAAATTCTCAACATTGGACATTATATCTGTCCGGGTAATTGCTTCCTAACTTGCTATCAATATTTTGTGTTTATATGTTAATCGTTATAAAAAGTGATTTTTGGTATTTTTTATTTTGGTGCTTTTCTGGCTTAAGATGTTGCACATGGTTCTTGTGTTTGTTTCTTTAACCTATGCAGTTAATTTCCCTTCTCCCCAGAAGCAGCATTGTGTTAAATAGTAACACTCTATACATATATATGCATGATTTTTGTTTTTGTTTTTGTTTTCCCTTTCTGGAGGGATGCTTTTAGGCTTGTTTGCAAAGGGCCATTTTCCTTTTCTTTGCTGCAATTGTCTTTTTTTTGCAGAACAATAGTGTGTGCAAGTTTATAAGCAATGGAACATGCAGGTTCAATCCATTGTTAGGGTTTTGGTTTTGTTTTCTTATCTTTTTTATTTTAAATTTCACCTCTTATCTATGCCGGAATTGGTTTCATATAAGTTATTTTGAATGGTGAGGATATGTGTAAATTCACAGCTTTCCAGTCTGATTTTTTTTTTTCTCCAGATGCATATTGAACAAAATTTGTCTCAAAAATCAGTCACCAGAGTTATTTTGCTGTTTCTAGCTTATTGGAGAGTGATCATCCTTTGAGGAGTTTTCTTCAGTAGATGGTTGGTGTTGGGCTGGCTGCCACTCCACTGAGTAGAGAACTCCAGTGATATTTGGAAACAGCAAACCTGCCACGAGACGGAATTATCCTTCAGACTGTAGACTATCAGTTGTGAGAAAGCCATTGTGGTCACATGACTAGTCTAGTTGAAAGTGCTGAGTTCCAGCAAGCAGCTGCTGCTTCTTCCAGTGAGTGCTGAAAGGCTGGTGAGAACTTAGGTGCAGGCCAGATTTTAAGTGTCATTTTCTCAGGGATCTCCACACACTAGTGGGTGTCCTCGCCGTGAGACAGCCTCTGGACAGGAGAGGCCTCAAGGGAATTGTAGCTGTCCTGATGTTCCTCAGGGGACACTGTATGAGAACTCTAGAACTGGTTCTCTGTGTTCTCCAGAGTATGAAAAAGCCCAACGTATAGTTTTCTTACTGATAGTAGTAAATTAAGTATGATCCCAGTAGGGATTTGTGACATTTTGATGGATTAACCTCTGTGTATTTCATTTATTTTATCTGGCGATCTCTGAGCAGGCTTCAGATTTTGACAGTTCATGAAAGATGACAAGCATTAATGTGTGGGTGAAAAGCTTGGTGAAATTCTGAGTGAAGTTTTATTTTTGAGTTAAAGTTGGTTGAACTTGGAATTGACTGGGAGGCCAAAGATTTAAAAAGCAGAAGATTTTCTCAAGACACAAGTTGTGTGATAATGGTGTGTGTTTTGTGTGCGTGCGTGAGACTTTGTAAATGTTGAATTCTAGGCTCCGACAATCATTGTAGTGCAGATCAGACTGCAAGTATTTATGTTTTAAATTTAAATTATAAAGCTAGTTAAGTCTTTCTAACAACTAGTTTTAATGTTCATGAGCAGACTTTGCCTACATTACCTTTTCAAGATGTTGAAAAAGATGCTTCCTCAAGCACAGGTTGGAGGTTGGAAGCTGGCTGGTTTTTAGGAAGAGGTCTTTGTGGATTCTTTGTTGGAAAGGAAAACAATGCCTTCTGGGAATTGACTAAGTTTTAATCTAGTCTTTAAGAATAGAAGTAAAAAAAAAACAAAAATACAAGGGAAATTAAAACCTCATTAAGTTAGTCTTTAAAAACATCGTTACCTGAAATTGAGTGGGACTGTTTGAGGGGTTTCTTCCAGAAAACAAGGACTCGGTCCTCAGGCCTATATTAGGCCTGATCCTTGGTGCCGTGTATTTGTACTTAAAATAATTTCAGTTGAAAGTATCTTAGTGATTGAAACTTCTAGTACAGTTGGGAGTTCTTCCATTTGAAAACTGTGATACTTGCATGGGATTGTTTGAACCTTGTTTTCTAGTCTCTCCCCTTCCCCATCACTACCCTTATAGTCTGAAGGTAGATTTTTCTCTTGATAAAGGAACACAAAAATGAACATCTTACTTGTAAATTGATATCTAGTAACTAGTGATAAACTTGAAATGTTAGAATTCTTTACAGCCTAATCCTAGGTAGCCTTAGAGAAATGTATCTTAATTATTTCTGAACCTGTATTCACCTTGTCTTTTCAAGATATCTTAAGTTATATTTTCTTTTTCAGAGCTGCTTTTTATTTTGGGGTTACTTTTTTTTAAAATGAGGCGTAAATCATAAAAGGCTACATTGTTTTGATGAAACTTTTTACAACTTCCGTCAGGTTATCTTTATCTAGTCTTCCAAGAAGGGTCATTTTGCTTTTTTAGATTTACTTTTAAAGTCCTGACATGGTCTACTTCAAATGTAAAGTAATGCAAAGTCAAACCCAAGCTCACCTCTTGAGTTTCACTCTGAATGTGGACAACGGAAGGAACTTGCCTGTTAGCATGCTGTTACTTGTAAACTGAAATGCTGAAGAAACTCTTGTTTTCTTTGCAAAAAATCAAAGGTCTCTCTAGGGTTTCCTGGTTGACTGAGCACATGAGGTGAGCTGATAGTCTGAGTTCAGAATGATCTGATTGTGTAGCTTTACAGTCTGTACTGCTGGCTGAGTGAGAGCTTCTGCAGTTCCGTGCATGGCCCATAGGCCCCATTCGTTACTGAACTCTTAAAACTGGTATTGTGACATTACAACAATGTTTTGCGCCAATTTTATAAACCTTTACAGTGCAATATGTGTTACTTTTCTGAGGCAAACCAAAGGTATATTTCTCAAGGTCCTGCTGCCTTCAGCAGCATTTGATGGAGGATTTTTTTATACATTTGTAATAGATAGAGATGAAACAGATTGCAGTTTGTTTTTTGTTATTTTTTTTTTTTAATTGTAAACCATGTACCAAGTTTCTGGTCAAGATTGTGTAGGATAAGTTAAACATAATTGCATTCTATTAACCAAGATGAGTGTATTTCTTATGCATATAGTTACATTGAAATAAAGTTCTCAAAACTATCAGAACTTCGTTTATTATTGGTGTATCAAAGAAGCCAATATCACCTCTTTTTGTGCAACTGGGAGTATATTATACCATGTTTTGTTGTTGTTGTTGTTGTTGTTTAGTTGAGGATCAAACCCCCAGATCTTGTTCATTGTTGGCAAGAGCTCCCTCACGGAGCTGTCTCCAGGAGTGTGTTTAACAGCTCTGATAGCTGTCAGGATGGACCTGGATGACGGGGAGCTCGGCTAGTAGGGTGGCTCTAGGGTTAGGAGCGACACTGAGGTGTACAGTATTATACTATCAAGGCAGAAATGTGGTTCCAAGCATGTCGATTAATACAGGCAGAATTCCCTGGTCACAGTGCGAACTGGCTCTGGCTGCTGGACATGAGAGCAGACGCTGAGCGGGGAGTGAGAGTCTGAGCTGCACCACTGTTGTCTCACTTGTGCTTTCATCTGCAGATCTCTCAGTTCCCAGATGCTTTGTGCAGTTAAACATGTTTTACAGAGACAGGAAGTACCAACTTTTTAAAAAAGATTTATTTATTATTATATGTAGGTATACTGTAGCTGTCTTCAGACACACCAGAAGAGGGCATCAGGTTTTATTTCAGATGGTTGTGAGTCACAATGTGGTTGCCGGGAATTGAACTCAGGACCTTCGAAAGAGCAGTCAGTGCTTTTAACCGCTGAGCCATCTCACCAGCCCCAAACTTGTGTTTTAATAAATGGAAGTTGACAGAGTATTAAATACTGTCATAGTTAATCTGGAGTCTGTTATCCTGGGTCATCCTGCCTGGGAAGCAGAAGAAAGCACTGATTAGAGGCAGGGGGTTGAGTGAGTGGCTGTCACCCAGCATAGCCTTCTGGGCTGCTTGGCAGAATCCCGCTCCTTTAGGTTTTTCAAGACAGGGTTTCTCTGTAGTCCAGGCTGTCCTGGAACTCACTCTGTAGACCAGGCTGGCCTTGAACTCAGAAATCCTCCTGCCTCTGCCTTCCAAGTGCTGGGATTACAGGCGTGCGCCACCACCCCCGGCTCAATCCTGTTCCATTTGATCAGAGAGTGGAGCTTAGAGGGCAGCTGTCAGCAGCCCTGTCACCTCTTCCGAGCCACCTGTGAGGCAGGGCTGGCGAGCCACCTGTGAGGCAGGGCTGGTGCGACTGAACTCTGCTTCTGTGGAGCTTAGTATTTCCTAAGGAAGCATTGGTAAATCCTTTATCCCCTTCACCAAGGGAGATGTCACGCAGTGGGTGGCCTCCAAAGGCCTCTCTCTAAGCATGTTGTCTTTGGGGAGGTAGAGGCTAGGGAGAAATGCAACAATTCCATTCCACTCAATGGTCGCTACCCACACAGTTTAAGAGCCTCCCCTCAAAGTGCACAGTTCCCCCTTGAAGCAGCTGGGTTTCAGAAAAGTTTGCTGAAGGCAAGATGAGTTCTGAGTGCTCACGGAACGCTAGTTTACATTTAATGGGGCTCAGAAGAAAAAGGTTAGGACTTAGTATTCTGAGGGTTGCCTCTCCATTCATGCAGCAGTGGAGCCGTGTGTTAGAGAGGGCCTAGCTGCTGTCTTGCCAGTGCGGAGGGGAGAGTTGAGAAACATTGATGGGGAGAAATGGTGGCATTTATCTCCGTCCAGTCAGTAATGAGCCCCAGCAGCATGAGGAAGAAGGGATATTATATTAGAGATGAATTCATGACCTCCTGAATGACTCCTTATTCACAATAAAGTACAATGACTTCTTTTTTCTCTTAGTGCTAGTTACAAGGGAGGAGAAGCTGGTTGCATGCTGCAAAAGTAGATCCAGTCATTTAAACAAGCCAAGTACACAGTTGGTTTTCTGAGTTCCAGGTGAACAGGAGATGAGTAACAGTCACGGCCTCGTAGGGCGAGGTGGTGCCTGCCTGTCTTCTTAGCAATCAGGAGGCTGTAGCAGGGGCTAAAACGATGCTAAAACAGCCCTGGCTGTTTTAGTGGGGTTGTTGTTCTTTGGATTTTCGCATCTCCCATCTCCTGTGTATCTAATGTGGCCCAGCCTGTCAGGATCTCAGCCGCCATGTTGTGCTCTGTCCGTGGTACTTGGCAAGCTCTCTTAAGAAGGAAGCTTTCCAGCAAGCAGGAGAGAAAGCACCACCAGCAATTGAAGTTCTCTGGGTTGGCAAGAGGGAGCAGGGGGCAGTCACACTGGGACACTTGCGTAGGTTTCGGGCTGCTTTCCTGGAGATGAGGATTCTGCACAGCATACAAAGCTGGGTATGCCCCGGGGTGGAATTGTATGACAAATTGAGCACCAGTCGCAGATTTTCTAAAGGCCCCTGCCACCAGGCACGACGATGACCTGACTCGACATGGTCTCGACATGGACGAGAACTCATTGCTGCAATCTGTCCCCTGACTGTCACAGGTTTGTTGTGGCATGTGTACACACACACACACACACACACACACACACACAGTGATGGGGATGGTAATCCAGCAGCAGCCTTTGGCCTCTGAGGTCTGTGCATCCACACAGATCTGCCACAGACACACCTTAGGAAGGGGAGCCGGGCTGGAGCGGGAGCATACCAGCTGGCTCTGAGGACCCAGGCACAGCTGGCGTCCATGTGGCAGCTGATGACTAAGTGCTTCTGAGGGTATCAGATGTGGTGGGCCCACAGGTAAAACACACATAGTTTTGTTTTGCGTCCCACTATGTAGCTCTGGCTGGCTTTGAAACCTGCCTGCCTCTGCCTCTTGTAGCATTAGGATTAAACATGTGCCACCATCCCCACCCAAATTAAGCTTAGAATCTAAAAATCTTAAAAAAAAAAAATGCTGGAGAGCGCACGCTCATCGATTAAGAACGTTTGCTACTCTTCCAGAAGAACATCCTTTGACTCCACGTCCAGAACTCCAAGGCCAAGGGATCTGCTCTGTCCTCCACTGGAACTGCATCCTGCTTTGTGTGAGGCGTTCAGTCACAGATACTGGTTCTACCAGTGACGTGAACACTCCGATGGCTAGACGTACCGAACTGGCTTTGAGACAGGCTCCACAATTCTGCCGAGTGATGCTGCCAAGTCCCTCCCTCCCTCAGTGTTTTTTTTTTTTTTTTTTTTTCCCCCTTTGGTTTTTCGAGACAGGGTTTCTCTGTGTAGCTCTGGCTGTCCTGGAACTCACTCTGTAGACCAGGCTGGCCTTGAAATCTTTGCCTTTTTAAACTTAGCCTTATTACATTATGTGTCTTGCCTGCTTGCACATCTGTGTGCCATCAGTGTGCCTGGTGCTCTCAGAAGCCAGTGTTGTAGTTGGGAGTTAAGTGGCTGTGTGCCACATGTGGGGGGCTGGGTATTGAACCCGGGTCCTCTGCAAGAACGGCAAATGCTCTTACCACGAAGCCATCTCCAGCCTTCTCCCTCCCATTTCCTTAAAAATGAGAGTGATTTTTTACATAGGCTTATAAGTTGCAAGTAACACATATATATGTAATATATATATATATATATATATATTATATATCACTTAGAAGTGTACAGTGCTGTTGTTAGAATATAGACTTGCAAAGGAGCTGGAGAGATGGCTCGCTGGTTAAGAGCACTTGTTGCTCTTGCAGGTGAGAGTTTAGCTCTCAGTACCTGAATGGAGGCTCACAACTAGTTCCAGTTACACAGGATCACACGCCCCCTTCCGGCTCCATGGTTACCAGGAGTGCTCATGGTCTACAATACATGCATGCAGGCAAAACACTTCACGCTGGGTAAAAACTGTTTATGTACAAAGAAGACACCTGGGCTTTGATGATGCACCACCTGTGAGTAGTGGCTAACAGTTGTGTGCACAGGAAGAAATTCCAGAAGTCGGTGTAAATGCTACTAAGTGAACGAGTCTATTGTGGCTATGTCTCAGCAAAAAGAAACCAAGCCGGGCGGTGGTGGCGCACGCCTGTAATCCCAGCACTTGGGAGGCAGAGGCAGGCTGATTCTCTGAGTTCGAGGCCAGCCTGGTCTACAGAGTGAGTTCCAGGACAGCCAGGGGTATACAGAGAAACCCTGTCTGGAAAAAACAAAACAAAAAAACAAAACAAAACAAAAAAACCAAAACAAAAAGAAACCAACTCATGAACCCACAAAAAAGTCCCCAACTCTGCTAACTCATCTCTCATCCACCCATTAACTGGGCATTCCTTCACATGGACTTGCTGAAAGTTTAAGCAGGATCTTGGGGGCAGTTTTTGTTGTTGTTTTTTTTTTTTTTGGAGACAGAGTTTCTCTGTATAGCCCTGGCTGTCCTGGAACTCACTCTGTAGACCATGCTGGCCTCGAACTCAGAGATCCACCTGCCTCTGCCTCCCAAGTGCTGGGATTACAGGCGTGCGCCACCACTGCCCGGCCATTGGGGGCCTAATATTGTGACACAGGATACATTAGCAGACCAGTTGCTTTTCCATGACCTCAGTGGCTTAGCTGCTGGCTAGAGGCACTGTCATGTTTGTGATCAGGCGCTGTACCTTTTTCTTGCGGCAGGCTGGTTTTGAACTTGTGATCCCCCTGTCTTTGCCTCTCAAGTGATGAGGCTTTACCATTGTACCTATTGCATAACATAAGTTTAGACTCTGGGAAATAATCTGCAGTGGTCTTCGTCAGCAAGACTATGAAAGCCAACTTAACTTCTTCCCCGGGGCTGATCTGATTTCTGGGTAGTTATTTAGGAAGTAAAAGGAAGCTTTTGGGACAGGGATTCTCAAGGAAGAGGCATTCTGAAGGGAATCTGGACAATCTAGGAACAGGAACTGATCTCTGTTCTGAAGGGGAAAGGGGGTGCATATCCACAGGATGTTCAATTACCGAGCTCCTCTTAGGACACATGAGACATTTAGAGCAGGTAAGTCTGCCCCATTCACAGCAGTCTGCAGCCATGTTTTTGATGTTGAAGCACTGGGCTTTGACAGGTGAGACAGGACTGCTGGGAAATCAGCAGCCAAGGATGAATGAAAATGGTTCTGTTACTTAACACAGGAATCATCTGGGAGAGAAGCCGTGGCCGTGGCCAGGAGAGCTTGCCTCTGTTGGGCGCTGGGCACCTGCTCCGTGACAACATCCTGGCCCAAGCTAGACATCTGCAGGAAGCCTGTGGCCAGCTCCAGGTTTTAAGGCGTGTTTGTGATGGGGAGACAGGCACACAGGATGATGTCTGTCTCTGCTGCTCCTCTCTGCCTGCCACAGGAAGTGGGTATAGCAGAGAACATAAACATATTCGGACTCTGGGAAACTGCACATTAAAGCCCCGGGGTTGGCTGTGTGCACTCAGGAGGAGTAAACACAAAAAGTGTTTCTGCCACAGGCCCTTTGCTGCTGCTGTAATAAAACACCACGACCGAGGCAACCTGTGCTGGCTGGTTTTCTCAACTTTACACAGGCTGGAGTTATCACAGAGAAAGGAGCTTCAGTTGGGGAAGTGCCTCCATGAGATCCAGCTGTGGGGCATTTTCTCAATTAGTGAGGAAGGGGGAGGGCCCCTTGTGGGTGGTGCCATCCCTGGGCTGGTTGTCTTGGGTTCTATGAGAGAGCAGGCTGATCAAGTCAGGAGAAGCAAGCCAGTAAGAAACATCCCTCCATGACCTCTGCATCAGCTCCTGCTTCCTGACCTGCTTGAGTTCCAGTCCTAACTTCCATCAGTGATGAACAGTGATGTGGAAGTGTAAGCAGAATAAACCCTTTCCTCCCCAACTTGCTTCTTGGTCATGATGTTTGTGCGGGAATAGAAGCCCTGACTAAGACCCAACCCATAGAAGAGTTTATCTAGGTTTAGGGTTACAGAGGGCTAAGAGTCTATTGCCGCCATAACAGAAGGGAACACGGGTAGCAGGTACCAGGTGTGGTGGCAGGAATCAGCTGGAGTTCACATCTCAAAGCACAAGCAAAAACAAAAACAAAAACAAAAACCCCAGCAAATAAAGTGGGGTGTATCTTGAAGCTATCAAAACCCACTCAGTGACATACTTCCAACAATTCACTCCAAAGCCTCTCCATAGAGCAATCGGCTGGGGACCAAGCGTTGAAATGGCGGAGATCAGAAGAGGTCAGGCACAGTGGCACATGCCTTCAGTCCCAGCATTTGGGAGTCGGAGGCAGACAGATCTCACTCAGCTTGAGGCCAGGAAGGCGGTTCAGGATAGTCAGGCCTGCACAGGGAAACGTTCATATTTTTTTGACATAGTCTCACTGGGTAGTGTTGCTACCCTGTAGAGGTACGTTTGTAATGCCAGGAATAGTTTTGGTGACTAACAGGCAAGGTTGTTCCTAACCTTTTTTCCCCAGAGACAGGGCTTCTCTGTGTAACCCTGGCTGTCCTGGAACTCACTCTGTAGACCAGGCTGGCCTCAAACTCAGAAATCCGCCTGCCTCTGCGTCCCAACTTATGGGATTAAAGGCGTGCGCCACCACCGCCCAGCAGAAGAGGGGACATCTTATTCAAACTACCACAGTGTACAAACGACAGGTCTGGCAATGGATATGCTACTTTGAAGCTGAGCCTATATCTTTAAGTTGACATTCTATCAGTGTGTTCTGTCTGCATGTATGTCTGTGCATCATGTACATGCTTGGTGCCTGAAGAGGACGTCAGATCCCCTGGAACTGGAGTTAGGTGCCATATGGGTGCTGAGATTCAAACCTGGGGCCTTAGGAAAAGCTGTAGTTAGTTGTTTTAAATTATGTATACAGTATTCTGTACTGCAAGTATGCCTGCAGGCCAGAAGAGGGCACCAGATCTGGATTATGGAGCCACCATGTGGTTGCTGGGAATTCAACTCAGGACCTCTGGAAGAGCAGTCAGTGCTCTTAACCGCTGAGCCATCTCTCCAGCCCAGTATTTAGTTTTTCTTTCTGTTCTTTTTCTAACATACATTAAATTGCTGGCACATGCTTTCAATCCTAGCACTAGAGAAAGAGAGGAGAATCAGGAATCCAGGCCAGGCAGAGCTATGGGAGATCCTTTAAATGAATAAAGACTACATTTTCCTGTTTAAAAAAAAAAAAAAAGTGAACTGAGGCCAGGCACAGTGGCACATGCCTTCAGTCCCAGCATTTGGGAGTCAGAGGCAGACAGATCTCAGTTTGAGGCCAGGAGTGCGTTTCAGGATAGTCAGGGCTGCACAGGGAAATGTTCATATTTTTTTGACATAGTCTCACTGGGTAGTGTTGCTACCCTGTAGAGGTGCGTTTGTAATGCCAGGAGTAGTTTTGGTGACTAACAGGCAAGGTTGTTCCTAACCTTTCTGTTTCTCCAGACAAGGGATGTCAGTATCCGGAAGTCAGCTAGCTTTACATATGAAGAACTGACCGACCAGCTCATGCCAGCTCAAGAGGCCGAGGCAGGAGGATCTCAGGCTTGAGGCTAACTTGTTTCAAAACTACCACCACCACCATCTCCTCTCCAAACCCTAAATAAACTGGCCATTCTCCTGCCTCGGTCTTCCTAGCCCTGGGATAATAGGTGTGTACCCTGTGCTGACGGAGTGTGAAATGCAGGGGAGCTCCCACATGTTGGGTGAAAGTGTGGGTCTCACTCGTTCTCTTTGGGACCACGCATCCCATGGGCATGCATCTCAGCATTAGGATCTGGCCACAGTGTACACAGCTAGGGTTGTCGTCGTCATATCAGACGCCTTACTGACCTGTCACACACCATGTACGGGCAAGCCTTAGACAGTCTATCTCTTGTCATACTTGAAAACTACACCTCTGATGAGCTAGAATGAGCCTGGATCCATTTATTTAAAAGACTTTTAGGAACACTTAATTTTTAGATAGTCTGCTGTCTTTCAAGCTGACCTCTAGTCTGTAGCCCAGGATGACCTTGGAATTGGATTTCTGGTTTTACCACAAGGGCTGGGATTACAGGTATCCGGCACCATGCCTGCTTTATGTGTTGCTGGGAATGGAACCCAGGACTTCATCCGTGTTAGGCAGGCACCCTACCCAGGAAGCTACATCCTTAGCCCTTCATTTCTGGAGACAGAAGCCATCGAGGTGAGTATTGAATCGCTTGTGACTGCCAGACAGTGTCTAATGTGTGGAACACCCCCCCTTCCCCTCTGAATCGGGAAGTTGTCCACTCTCCAGTCCGTTCCATCCCATGCTTGTTGGGAATAATTGACAGCTTGAGTTGCCACCAACCAAAATCTGAAATGCCCACTTGTTTTTAAATGGTTTTCCTCCCTTAACGTTGTCTGTGTTTTTGTCTGGAAGCATGTCTGTATACCACAGGCATGCCTGCTGCTGTCAGAGGCCACTGGATCTTGTAGGAAGCAAAGGAAGTCCTGTGGACCTTTGGGTGCGAAGGCACAGCCCTGTCAAGGACCCGTGGGAGCGACAAAGCCTTCCAGTGGAGTGAGGCTTGGGCACGGCAGAGCCTCCCCCTGGTTTGAGTGTGAGTGTTGGCAGTGTGCAGAAACACTCCACACTCCACTGAGCTGCAGCTGCACACTGCAGCGCCCTCCTCCAGGTTGGGTTGTCCTGTGTTACTGGGGCGACTGCCAGTGCAGCCCACCAGGAACAGCTCTTCTCTCTGTCTGTTTTCTCTTCCTGGTTTCTGGGACTGAAGGATGAGGCCGGTCCTCTGTAAGTGCGGTTACACACAGCTGTGAGCTGCCACGTGGGTGGAGGGAACCGAACCCGGATCCTCTCAAAGGGCAGAGCCATCTCTAGAGCCGCTCGGCTTGACTGTCCTCGGCTTACGGTACGAGCCGCTCGGCTTGACTGTCCTCGGCTTACGGTACTGTTTTGGGAGGCTGTGGATCTTGAGAGGGAAAGCCTAGTGGCAGAGGTAGGATACTAGGAACAAGCCTTTGAAGGTTATGGCCCAGCTCCTGGTTCTGGTCCTCTATTTCCTGTCCTCCTGTCTCCTGCTGTCCTGTTCGGTTAGGGCCAGCATGGATTGAAATGTCTGGGACCAGGAGTTAAAATCTTTCCTCTTTAAGGTAGTGTTTGTTGGCTCTTTTGATAACAGTGACCGTGAAAGTAACTAACAGCACGTTGTTAGCAGTTCAGATCCCATGGGAGGTGGCCGCTACATTCTGGGGGATTAGGTTATTTCGTTCATTCAATTGCTAGGTTGCTTTGTCAACCAACAACTCCAAATAAAAGAAATGAAACCCGGTCTCCATGAAAATCTGAAGGAAGTTGGCCTCCTCTTATGTACCCTTGGGTCACAGATCCATAGACATTAAGAAAGATACTTATTTATTTATTTATTTAATTATTTTTTGATTTTTGGTTTTTTCAAGACAGGGTTTCCTCTGTGTAGCCCTGGCTGTCCTGGAACTCACTCTGTAGACCAGGCTGGCCTCAAACTCAGAAATCCGCCTGCCTCTGCCTCCCAAGTGCTGGGATTACAGGCGTGCGCCACTATGCCCGGCTAAGATTTTTATTTATAAACAATGAATTATATAAGCATAGTCTCAAACAGTTCAAAAGGCTGACTTTTAGGTTCTGTGAGAACGGTGTTGCGGGTCTTTCTTGGTTTTGTGTTGAGTACTTTCCGACACTCCAGCATTCACTGTCCAGTGTGACCCGCAGCCACCCCACTCATCTGTGCTTCTTCAGATTGTGTACCAGGGACGGAGGCTTCTTGGTTTTATAGGCCACGCTTTTCCTGATGCGCTGTCCTTTGATGTTAACGATATATGGCAAGACAGGGGGGCGGACAGTCAGAGCAGTCCCTTCAGGTGTGTAACCCCGGAGATGCAGCGTGCCCTCAGAATACGGTGTTACTGCAACCCAACCTATGAGACATTCAAGAGAACGTAAAATGTTGTTATCCTCATCTTAGGAAGGAAATCAATCAAAGCACACAGGGCTGGAGGATGCTTGCTACATAAGATCGACAGCCTCAGTTCAATGCCTGGACCTCACATCAAAAGCTAGGCCAGGGGTGCAATGGACGGCCTGGTGGTTAAGAGTGTAAACTGGAAGAGGACCTAAACATACCGGGTGTCAGTCTGGTCTACATAGAGAGTTTCAGGACAGCCAATCAGTGATGGTTTCTAATGAGACTGTGTCTCAAAGAACAATACCCCAGATATGGCGAACACATCTGGATCTCCCAGCTCCCCCGGGAGGTGTGAGGCAGAGAAAGGGCGGTTGGCTCGAGGCACGAGGACAAGCTAGCCTGGCATCTGAAGCTAAGCTATAAAAATAGAGATCTAGCTCAACGAGCTGGAAGGTAAGAACCAACACACATGGGCTGGAGAGGTGGCTCAGAGGTTTCTTCTAAGGGTCCTGAGTTCAAATCCCAGCAACCACATGGTGGCTCACAACCATCTGTAATAGGATCCGATGCCCTCTTCTGGGGTGTCTGAAGACAGCCACAGTGTACTCATATAAGGACTAAATATAGTCCTTACAATTACAATGAAAGATCATGAAATAGATTTGTAAAAGGTACAAAGCCATTTTCAGAACAAGGTGCATTTAAACTAATGTGTATGTCTTAGAAGAGAGCATGTTCCATAAACATGTTTTCAAGTTAGTAATACTTGTCTTAAAAGACCTTTATGTCTGTGTGTGCACTTAGAAATACTTGGAGTTACAGGTGTTTGTGAGCCCACTTCCTGACGTGGGTGCTAGGAATGACCCAGGTCATCTGTATAGGCAGCCCGTGCTCTTTAAACTGCCTTTTTTGAGACAGGGTTTTTTTGTACAGCCCTGGCTGGCCTGGAAATTTACTGTCTATACCTGGCTGGTCTCTGCCTGCCTCCTGAATGCTGGGATTAAGGGTGTCTATCATTATACCAAGTGCTATAGCTCAGGCTAGCCTTGCGCCTGAAGTAAACCTCCTGCCTTAGCTGAGTAATAGGATTATAGATGTGAGGTATCATATCTGGTTTTTCCCCTCATCCTCCTTCAGCCTCTTAAATGCTGGGCTCACAGGTGTGCCACCACACCCAGCTTTTTATTTTTACACTTGAGTCTCATGTAGCACAGACTGGCTTTGATCTCCAGCCTCTGCCCTGCAAATCCTGGGATTTAGGCACATGCCACCACACCTGGCCTATGCTCTGTTTTTTTTTTTTTTTTTTTTTTTTTTTTTTTTTTTTTTGAGACAGGGTTTCTCTGTATAGCCCTGGCTGTCCTGGAACTCACTCTGTAGACCAGGCTGGCCTCGAACTCAGAGAATCCGCCTGCCTCTGCCTCCCAAGTGCTGGGATTAAAGGCGTGTGCTTTTTTTGTTTTTTTAAAAGATTTATTTATTATATGTAAGTACATTGTAGCTGTCTTCAGATGCACCAGAAGAGGGCGTCAAATCTCATTATCGATGTTGTGAGCCACCATGTGGTTGCTGGGATTTGAACTCAGGACCTTCAGAAGAGCAGTCAGTGCTCTTATCCACTGAACCATCTCTCTAGCCCTTATGCTCTGCTTTTTAAGAGTACAATACCAGGGCCAGGCAGTGGTGGCACATGTCTTTAATCTCAGCACTTGGGAGAAGTAGGCAGATCTCTGAGTTTGAGGCCAGCCTGGTCTACAGAGTGAGTTCTAGGCTAGTCAGGGCTACACAGAGAAACCCTGTCTCTAAAGAGCACTTTACCAGTCAGGGAGTGTGGCATACGCCTTTAGTCCCAGCACTCAGGAGGCAGAGGCATGTGAGTTCTAGACCCGCTTGGTCTACAGAGGGAGTTCCAGGACACAGAGGATGAACCAAAACCAAAGCCAAACAACCACAACAGAGTACAATACCTGCAGAGGAGAACTTGATATCAGCTACTGCTTCAGACTCTCCACCTCCCTTTAATGTAATGTCTTCAGCAACAAGAGGAGGAAACTCGGCCATCCGGTCTTTCCCACCCATTGGAACCTTCCAATAGAACAAAAGACATTTGGAATTTCAAATCAAATTCCCTGTAACTGGGGTTGGGCATGGCGGCTCACACTTGGATTCCAGCACTCAGGAGACAGAGGGAAGTGACTCTCTCTCTTTCTCTCTCTCTCTCTCTCTCTCTCTCTCTCTCTCTCTCTCTCTCTCTCTCTCTCTCTCTCTGAGTTCAAGGCCAGCCTGGTCTACACAGTGGAGCACTAGACCATTCAGGGCTATACAGCGAGACTTTGTCTCAAAACTAAAGAAACCTCAAAACCTATCATGGCTGGAGATGATGGTCAAAGTCATAATCCTACATTGGGAGGCTAGGGGAAGGAGATTATCATAAGTTTGAGGCTAGCTTGGGCTACAGAATGAGACTTTTTCCTTCTTCCTTTAAAAAAAAAAAAAAAAAAAGAATCCAATGCTATCTTCAAACTTGCTAGGTAGCTAAGGATAAACTCCTGATCCTATTGCTTTGGCTTTGCAAATGCTTGAATTATAGTATTATGCCTTCTTAGCTATCTCAAAAAACAAGACCCTCTTCTGTTGCATTAATATGCATATTAGGGACAGTGGGCTGGGCCTGGCAGTGATCTGAGCAGAACTGCACTTGCGTTCATGCTCTTCTCATAACCACCACAGGAGTTTGCACAGAATTCTTTGACACAGTTTACTGTAGCTCAAGCTAGTTTCCTACTTGATAAACATTCAAGGGTGATGTCGGACTTCAGATCTTCCTGGCTCTATAGTCAATGTTGGAGGTTTTTTTTTTTTTTTTTTTTTTTTGGTTTTTCGAGACAGGGTTTCTCTGTGTAGTCCTGGCTGTCCTGGAACTCACTCTGTAGACCAGGCTGGCCTCGAACTCAGAAATCCGCCTGCCTCTGCCTCCCAAGTGCTGGGATTACAGGCGTGCGCCACCACGCCCAGCTCCTCAATGTTGGAGTTTTAACACACCTGGCTAGTTTTTTTTTTTTTTCCCTTTCCGAGACAGGGTTCTTCAGCCCTGGCTGTCCTAAAACACGCTCTGTAGCCCAGCCTGGCCTTGACCGCCTATATCTCCCCAGCTGCAGGGATTAAGGACATGCGCCACCACTGCCCAGTGACCTGGCAGCCCTTTCTGTTTTTAGTTTGGTGAGCACAGGTACTAACCACTGCTATACTGGGCCTGTTGTTTTTGAGACAGCCATGTTATCATTATCACCCAAATACAAGTCACACGTAAAGCAGTCCCACGGCCGGCAGAAGGGCTCAGCAGGTAAAGGCACTTGCACAGCAAGCCTACAGGCCCTTGGCTTGAACTCTAGAGCCAAAAAGGCTGAAAAGAGAACTGACACCACAAAGTTGTCCTCTGATGGCCTTCCATCACTCCGAGGCACAATCTGTTTCAGGTCAGCCAGGATACCCAGGAAATTCCAGGACACCCAGGACCACACCCAGTGAAACTGACTCAAAGCCAAAAGAACAAGCTACGTGAGAGAGAAAGATGAAGAGTGCCCTCATGACTCGATCTTTCCCACTTCTCATACGTGTGTCATGCCTTAATACACGATACACTTATACATAACACAGACACATAATACAGAGTGGAGCAGAAAAACGTGCCCAGAGCCACACAGCTTTAAGCTGTGCCGTGGGAGAGACATCAGGCCCCAGCAGGATGGCGTTAGTGTCTCACCTTCCTGGTGCATTTCTACCATCCCTGCATTTGAGAAGTGGAGGAAGGAGGCTCACAAGTTCGAGGCCAGTCTTGACTATAGAACCGGAGGCCAGCCTTGTGGTACATGAGATTGTCTGTGTACCATATGGATGCAATGCCCATGGAAGCAGAAGACCTCAGATCCCAGGAATTGGAGTTATTAGCCGCCATGTGGTTGCTGGGAGTTGAACTCATGTCCTCTGTAAGAGTAGCTAGTATTCTGTGCATGGTGGCGCACGCCTGTAATCCCAGCACTTGGGAGGCAGGGGCAGGTGGATTTCTGAGTTCGAGGCCAGCTTGGTCTACAGAGTGAGTTCCAGGACAGCAGGAGCTATACAGAAAAACCCTATCTCGGAAAAAAAAAAACAAAACCAAAAAACCCCCCCACCCCCCCACAAAAAGAGTAGCTAGTACTCTTAACTGGCCATCTCTCCAGATCAAACAAAGCTTCTTAATATACGGTGTGCACTGTCTAATGGTGCGTAGGGCCAATCCTACAGATGATCTGGAAACAGACCTCAGACTACCAGGCCTGGTGACTTTCAGTGGGACGTAAGGGCCAAACAGGGCCGTAGCAATGGGAAATGAAGAGCCAAGAGTAAGCTGGACTTAAAGGAAAGGAATACTTAGGACATTTTGTTTATTAAATAAAGATGAGAACAATCAAACCATATTTATGGTGTAATGAGGAGGTAGGAGAGGAGGGAAGAGGGACACCCTGTGAAATGAGTCCCTGGGATTAGGCACGAGGTGGGAAAGCTTTTCTGCTCAGAGCAGTGCTTCTCAGTCGCCACCGAGCATCTGGTTTGCTCTTCACTGTGAGCGGCTCACATGTCTGCTGCAGGATGACTCAGCATCCCTCGGGACACACACACACACACACACACACACACACACACACACACACGTCAGATGCCTGCAGAGACCCTCAACTGCGACAAAAATCTCTACCTTCTTTTTGTTCTGAAAGTCAAAATGTAGGCCAGGCTGGCCTCGAACTCATAGAGATCCGTCTGCTTCAGCCTCCAAATGCCAGGAGTAAGGTCTGTGATGACTCCTGGGACTTCTTTCCCCAGCTTGTCCAATAAGCTTTTCTGCAGTAATGTGGCATGAGGCTGAAGCGGCCTGCGTGACTAAGGAGCCACATGTGAACTGTCATGTAACCTGACTAGAGCACTACACGTGGCTAGTGGCCACCATACTGGATAGTGCACTGGAGAGAAAAATACGCTGCTGTGGCTTCTGCTGGCTCAGACCAAATTCCCCTTTTCATGTAGAGCCCAATCTTGCTTTATAATTGGAATGCTTGAGAGTAAGGTGAGACAGGAGTTAGCTGATAGAAACTGATGGTTCTCTACAACACAGGCTTTATCAGCAGGGGATGGAACCACCCGTCCTAGGGCACAGGTACTGTAACTGCAGCCATTAGGCGGGATTGCTTACCAGCAGCAACTCCTGGCCTGCATGCTTCTCATATAAAGCATCTGCCTTGTCCAAGGAAGTAATATGAACAGGAAGGAAGTTGGAAGCCACAACCGTAAACCAGGCTGATTGATTTCCCTTAAGAAAGGAAGAAAGAAGTTATTCACAAAACAGAAATCTTGGAAAACCTGTACATTGTAATATATAATTTAAAAAAGAAATAAAACCCGTGTATTTGGTATATACCTCTGACCTCCCCAGCAAGGGAGATGGAGGCAGGAAGATTAGGAGTTTCAAAGACAACTCAGCTACATTGAGTTTAAGACCAGCTTGGGATACAAGAGACTTAATCTCAAAACAACAATAACAACAACAACAAAGGACAAAATAGAAATCAAATCAAACTCTCTTTCAACTGTAAGCACTTATATTAATGTCTTTTTTTTCCCCCAAGACAAGGTTTCTCTGTGTAGTCCTGGCTGTCCTGGAACTCACTCTGTAGACCAGGCTGGCCTCGAACTCAGAAATCTGTCTGCCTCTGCCTCCCAAGTGCTGGGATTACAGGTGTGCACCACCACACCCGGTTCATAGTAATGGCTTAAAAGAAGGCATACTACAGAAATAATCTATTTTAATGATTCCTTTAAAATGTAAAACTCAGGCCTTTGCAGACTTTATATAAACAACAAAACAGATAGGCATGGTGGTAAATCTGTAGGAGGCTGAGGCAGGAGGATGTTGAATTCAAGGCCAACCTGGGCAATATATGGAGAACCAGTCTTAAAGAACAAAGAAACAGAACTGGAGAGATGGCTCAGCGGTAAAGAGCAATGGCTGCTTTTCCAGAGGTCCTGAGTTCAATTCTCAGCAACCACACTGTGGCTCACAACCATCTGTAATGGGATCTGATGCCCTTTCCTGTCGTGCAGGTATATATGAAAATAGAGCACTCATATACACAGTAAATAAATAATACTTAAAAACAAACAACAACCTCCAAAGAAACAGGCCGGCCTCCTGGTGGGTTAGGAGAGCCCTGGGGCTGACTCTGGAACCGGCCCCTGCCTGCCAAGGTACACGGAAAAGGCTGAGGGAAAGGATGAATCAGAAGACAAAAAAATGTGCAAACCATAGGAAAGAGGGGAGCAAACAGGCTGGGGGGCTGACCTTCAAACTGCAGACCTACCTAGAGGAAACAGAGACTGAAAACTGTGTCCGGACTCCGAGGACCAAGAAAGAAATCAAGTCCAACTACCAAGCACCGTCTGTCAGTGGTCCCTCCCTTCTTGTACAATTCAAAACAATCTTTTTATCGACTACCCTGGTGCTGGGAGGGTTTTTTAGTAGCTTCTGAAGCATTTTTAAAAGGGCAGTTTGTGTGTGTGTGTGTGTGTGTGTGTGTGTGTGTGTGTATCACAGCTCATCCCATTTTTAAAAGTGTAAATGATCTTTTTAGGAGGTGAAGTCATCTTCTGGTTGTTGGGGAGGCTGTGACTGTCTCAGCTGTCAGCGTAACACTGTGGGGGGCAGTTAATGTCCTACAGTAAAAAGCATACTAAACTGCAACTTAGACTCTCAGTTATGCATTTCTGTCTGGAATATTTTCAGTTGCATCTGGTCTCATGTTCCTAGAGCTGTTTCCTATAACCCACACTGTGGGTCTTGCCTGGCCAGGACTGTAGTCTTTAGTCACGGCAGTCCACTTTCCTAACGACTGTGATAATGCGCTGCGAAGGATGGAAACTCTGAGTGTGGACTGCTTGTGAGTCAGCTGCAGTGGAGGTTCTGAGTGCCTGACGGTTGTGTGAGGTCGGAAGGGAAACTCCCCGGCTTGAGGCTGGAGCAGCTCTGGAGCAACTGTCCAAGAAGAAGCGCAATGCACGGCTCTCTGGGGTTTTGGTATGTCAACACGATACACGACTAAACCCACGTGAGGAACTGGAATGTCTGCGTACTGATCCTGAACCAACACAGTCTCAGTGGTGGAAAAACAAAAAACACACACCAAAACCAAACCAAGCAAAGGGAAACAAAACAAAACAAAACAAAACAAATAAAGAAACGAACACCCCCCCATCAACAAAATAGTTTTTTTTTTTTTTTTTTTTTTTGAGACAGGGTTTCTCTGTGTAGCCCTAGGCTGGCCTTGAACTCAGAAATCCGCCTGCCTCTGCCTCCCAAGTGCTGGGATTACAGGAATGCGCCACCAATGCCCAGCTAACAAAATAGTTTTATATCTAATATATCTAGTATTAAGAACACTAAAGAAGCCGGGCATGGTGGCGCACGCCTGTAATCCCAGCACTTGGGAGGCAGAGGCAGGCGGATTTCTGAGTTCAAGGCCAGCCTGGTCTACAGAGTGAGTTCCAGGACAGCCAGGACGACACAGAGAAACCCTGTCTCCAAAAAACCAAAAAAAAAAAAAAAAAGAACACCAAAGAAGGGCCGAGGCCTGACTCTGAGTTGGGTTCCCAGCATCCACATCAGGACCCTGCAGCTCCAGGGGATCTAATATCCTCTGGCCTCCATGCGCTCTTGTACACAAATGGCCCACAAAAACTCATGTAGGCACAGACATACATATAAAATAAGAAGTAAATTATTCTTTGATTTTTTTTTGTTTTTGTTTTTGTTTTTCGAGACAGGGTTTCTCTGGGTAGTTCTGGCTGTCCTGGAACTCACTCTGTAGACCAGGCTGTCCTCAAACTCTGCCTCCCAAATGCTGGGATTAAAGGCATGCGCCACCATCACCTGGCTAAATTATTCTTTTTTTTTTTGGTTTTTTCGAGACAGGGTTTCTCTGTGTAGCCCTGGCTGTCCTGGAGCTCACTCTGTAGACCAGCCTGGCCTCGAACTGAGAAATCCACCTGTCTCTGCCTCCCAAGTGCTGGGATTACAGGCGTGTGCCACCACGCCAGGCTATTAAATTATTCTTAAAAAAAAAAAAAAAGACAATGGTCTGTAAGCTGCAAATATATGCATGGTTCATTTTCCTTTTTTCTTCCCACTTTAAAAAAAAATGGAGAGAAATTCCTAAAGATTCCCAAAATAAGCTATGTAAGTGAAGTAAGCAAAATACAGTGTATTAGGCCTGGAGAGATGGCTCAGTGGTTAAGAGCACTGACTGATCTTCTGAAGGTCCTGAGTTCAAATCCCAGCAACCACATGGTGGCTCACAGCCATTTGTAATGAGATCTCATGCTCTCTTCTGGAGTGTCTGAAGACAACTACAATGTACTTACATATAATAAATAAATCTTTTAAAAAATACAGAGTGTTATAATATACGAAGAGGTGCGTTACCTTGGCCCTAACAATTTAGGAAATCATTAGTATTTTATCTTAAGTACCTGCTGTTATGGCACAAACCTTTTTTTTTTTTTTTTTTTTTTTTTTAAATGTGTATATTGTAGCTCTTCAGACACTCCAGAAGAGGGCATCAGATTCCATTACAGATGGTTGTGGGCCACCATGTGGTTGCTGGGAATTGAACTCAGGACCTCTGGAGAAGCAGCCAGTGCTCTTTACTGCTGAGCCATCTCTCCAGCCCCTCTCACATACCTTTAATCCCAGTGCTCAGAAGATACACCCCGAGGCTAGGCTGGTCTACAAAGTGAATTCTAGGACAGCCAGAGCTATACAGAGAAACTATGTCCTCAAAAACCAAAAGAAAAAAAAAAGACAGAACACCTTTTCCCCCAAAACACCCTATAAGATATATAAAAGACTCAATATCTCATTAATGATAGTTTTAATTGTATTGGCATTAAATAGGGTCTCCTTCTCTAGATCAGGCTGGCCTCAGCCTCCCTGAGATCTGCACCTCTGCCTCTGGAGAGCTGGGATTAAAGGTGGGTGCCTAAGCCCTGCCTTTATGTTTGGAGTGTGACTTTTGAGATATGTGCATATCTGTGTGTCTGTGTGGGGCTCCGTTCACTGGCTGCCGTTGCCCACCAGCTCCTGAACAGGCGGATCCCCAGGAGCTAGAGCTGTGTGGTGGGAAGTCACTCAGTGTGGGTGCTGGGAGCTGAACTACGTTCCTCTGACCGAGCAGCAGGTGCTCTTAGCTGCTGAGCCAGCTTCTCTGGCATCAATTTCATAGATTTTAACAGAATTTTTCTCTATTTTTTACTAAAAAAATTTTATGGACACATAAAACAAGCAACAAAAGACAGTTATATCCATATTTTGCCAATCTCTTCATGTATATGCTTCCCTAAATTACATTCTAATACTTGTTCAATTTCCAATAGCATAGATTTTTCTTACCTGTAGGAAGTCTACTCGGGCTATTCCACCCAAAAATAGAACCATTCCTGGCTTGAGGACAAAGGTTCTTGGGATAATAGAATGTGTTGGCAAAACAATATCTATTTCTTTTTCTGTTAGAAGATTTAAAATCTGTAAAACGAGACAAGATTTATTTAGAAGACATATCTTGTGATTTACTTACAAATTTTTTGTTTTTTGTTTTGTTTTTTTGTTTTTTCGAGACAGGGTTTCTCTGTGTAGCTCTGACTATCCTGGAACTCACTCTTAGATCAGGCTGGCCTCAAACTCAGAAATCCGCCTGCCTCTGTCTCCCAGGTGCTGGGATTACAGGCGTGCGCCGCCACTGCCGCGGCCACCACCACCATCCGGCTGATTTACTTACAAAATTAAGTACTAAAAAATGTTCAGACTTTACAGTAAACCAAATTATGTTCACTAACCACACCTGAAATTTATATATAATCTCTAACTTTTATTCTCATTTCACAGCCAAGTTCTAAACAGTGGCAAAATAACTTCATAGGTATAAAGACTTTTCTATGACGGCACTATCTCCCAAATGTCAAAATTAGTATGTACCCCAAAACACGGTTGGCTCACAAAGATGGACACGTATGCTCAGTTCAAGGTATACGACATCATGATTGACAAGTCCTCAAGCGAATTCAAGCACAGACTAGGAGGCTGGACTGCAATATTTGTAATTTCTAACCTTAAAAGTACAGGAACCCAGGGCCGGGCGTGGTGGCGCATGCCTTTAATCCCAGCACTTGGGAGGCAGAGGCAGGCGGATTTCTGAGTTCGAGGCCAGCCTGGTCTACAGAGTGAGTTCCAGGACAGCCAGAGCTACACAGAGAAACCCTGTCTCAAAAAACCAAAAAAAAAAAAAAAAAAAAAAAAAGTACAGGAACCCAGAGGCAGGCGGATTTCTGAGTTCGAGGCCAACCTGGTCTACAAAGTGAGTTCCAGGACAGCTAGCACTACACAGAAAAACCCTATCTCAAAAACAAACAAAAACAAACAAACAAACAAACAAACAAGTACAGGAACCTATAACACGCCTCCCTAAGGTAGCAACCACAGTGTTAACACTGTAGTTTGCCTACAGTGATGCCAACAGAGTGAATACAGAATTTGCAGCATATGCATTCATCCTTGAACTGTTTTCATGAAGAAACCAAAATTGAGTTTTAAAATAGAAGCACACCTTTTGCTTGTTTTTTTGTTTTTGTTTTCCTGGCCAGTAAAGAAAGTACTTCTAAAGTTAAACATAAATGTTTCTAAAAGGAAACAATCACATACACAGTTTTCTTTTGTAATCCCAGGGGTGTCATAAAACCAGTGGGCATCTTTCACGTCCTCTGGGGTCAGTTCTATTTGTTTGGTGTTTTTGTGCACAGACACAACAGGTTCATTTCCCATGTCAAAGGCCAGGGAGTCAGCATCAAACTCGAAGGGAACTTCTTCCTTCTGTTTTGAGGAGTGCAAGAATGTTCTTCCAACTCTTCCTACAACAAATTAAACCGAAGTTATCAGACACTCCTTTAATGCTTTGATTTTGGGTCATAAGAAAAAAAAATTGGGCTGGAGAGATGGCTCAGCGGTTAAGGGCACCGATGGCTCTTCCAAAGGTCCTGAGTTCAAATCCCAGCAACCACATGGTGGCTTACAGCCATCCGTAATGGGATCTGACGCCCTCTTCTGAGGTGTCTGAAGATAGCTACAGTGTACTCACGCATAAGAAAGAAAGAAAGAAAGAAAGAAAGAAAGATTAAAAAAAAAAATTACGTGCATGAGTGTTTTGCCTGAATGTGTATGTCTGGAAGAGGGTGTCGGATATTGGGAGTTACAGTTTTGAGCCGCCACGTGGGTGCTGGGAATTGAACCTGGGTCCTCTGGAAGAGCTTTTAGTGCTCCAAATGCTGAGCCATCCCTCCAGCCCCAAGAACTTTTTTAGATGAGTTCTCTATATATAGTTCTAGATGGTATTAAAATGGCGATTTTCTCTCCTCAGTTTCTATAGTGATAGAAAACAGATCATACATATATGTATATATACATACACATGTATGCATCTATCTTGGTTGTTGTTTGTATTTTGGAAAAGATCTTTTTGAGACTGGCTTGCCTCAAAATCACTCTGCAACTGAGTTTTGTTTTTTGTTTTAAATCTCCTAAGTGTTGTGATTACAGGTATGTACCTGACATCTCTGAAGACCTACCCACTCTGAGAAAGGGTCTCACTATGTAGCTCTGGCTGTCCTAGAATTCTCTACGAAGGAGAGGCTGGCCTTGAACTCTTTGAGATCCACTTGCCTCTGCCTCCCAAGTGCTGGGACTAGGCTGGGCTCTGAAGACATCTTTTATGTTTGCCTTAAATAAATCACTCTAACTATATGTATGCATATGAGACTCTGGCTATGATACTTTTGTCTTTTCAGAAGATATGTGGGTCATTCTCTCCACAGTCAATCGTGTTTTAGGCTGTGTATATTTAGTCAGGTGTTAAAAATCCCCTTTTCTTTTCCATTAATGAAATCATAGGACAGGTACCAAAGGGATGGAGAACCTAGCCAAAGACTAGTTTGGGTTTCCAATCAATGGTAACCTTTCCTAAAAAATGCCTATATTCCAGGACAGGGAAGCAAGTTTCCTCCTGGGAAATCGCTCTTCCCCAGCAGCTGCACTGCGTGACTCTAAACAACTTTTCATAGAGGAAGGATGCATACCTACTATGTGATGCATACCTACTATGTGATGCATACCTACTATGTGATGCATACCTACTATGTGATGCATACCTACTATGTGATGCATACCTACTATGTGATGCATACCTACTATGTAGCCGTGCTTTTTCAGGTGATTGAGCTGACTTTGTTCTTGCTCACTAAGATCTTCTTCAGCTTTGGTCGCATCTTCTTGAAGCCTTTTTTGTCTTTTGAACATTCTGTAAGGAGTTGGGTTGCAAATAGGAAACTTCAGGAGGTTTAGTGTGGTACCTGAAATACCAGAATAAGGTTTTCAAAAAGAGTGTGAGAGAAGAAAACCAAGCATTTCTGATTTATTTTCTTTAACTTTCATGACAACCACTATGTAATTATACTGGTACTTTACAAATGAGAAAACAGGCCTGGTGACTGGTTCACAGGCTAACTCAGAATCTGGATACAAACTTGCAGGTCCATTTTACCCAGGCTTTCCTACTTATCCTATCAGTGGTTCTCAACCTTCCTTATAGTTCCTCATGTTGTGGTGACCCCAACCATGAACTTTTTTTGTTGCTATTTGATAATTGTAATTTTGCTACTGTTATCAGTTGTAAATATCTGTGCTTTCTTAAGGTCTCAGGCACTCCCTGTGAGAAGGCCTCCCAGAGAGGTCATGACCCACAGGTTGAGGACCACTGCTGTAGTACATCCAGGGTAGTTCAGCCAGAGACAGCTTTCAGTGTGAACTACCTAAGGGTGGCTATCGGAGTTAAACTCTGCTTTCAAGGGAGCACACCTCATTCCTAAGACTGCAACTCTCCAAGGATGCAGCTTCCCTCCTTCCTCAGCTTCTTCCTTCAGACAGGCTCTTGCATGGCTCCTCGGGCTCTAGAGCTTTGATGACAGACAGTATAACCATGCTAAGCTGTTAGTTTCTTTCTCTTCCTTCCTTCCTTCCTTCCTTCCTTCCTTCTTTCTTTCTTTCTTTCTTTCTTTCTTTCTTTTGGTTTTTCGAGACAGGGTTTCTCTGTGTATCCTTGGCTGTCCTAGAACTCTGTAGTCCAGGCTGGCCTCGAACTCAGAAATCCGCCTGCCTCTGCCTCCCAAGTGCTGGGATTAAAGGCGAGCGCCACCACCACCCGGCTCTGTTAGTTTCTTTAACTCAGAAAACTGAGTTTTTTTTTGAGTTTCTTCTTAAGATAGTTCCACACACCATACTGCATCAGCTCTTTCACAGGTGTAACAGTCCAAGAGTAAGTAAATTCAGGGGTAAAGAGTAAGATTGAGGGGTAAAGGGTTTTAGGGTAAAGAGAAAACTGTTTTGTTTGTTTACGGATCTACCACACAGTAGCCTCCAACTATGTAGCTGAGGATGGCTTTGATCTCCTGATCCTCCTGCCTCCACCTCCCTAGTGCTGGGGATGTAGGGGTTTGCCACCACACCTCATTTATGGATGCTGCAGATTAGCTCAGGTTTCACGTGTGCTAGGCAAGTAAGCACTTTAGCGATCAAGCTTTATCCCCAGTCCCTCTAGAAACATCTCTATTAGAAAACCAAACATGCATCGAATTCCCAAACACTAACCTGTCACAATGAGAGGAAAAACATTTTAAAGGGACGGATTCAGGCAGCTCAACGTGGATTTATTTAAGGGTGGATATACTTAGGCGAAAATCTAATTTCTCAGCAATGGGGCCTCACCTGGCCAGGGGGAGATGGTGGCCCTGTCGATGGCTTCGGAGCCCTTGGCGGTGCAGTAATCAGACTCCAGGAGTGTGTTAAAGAGAGTGGACTTGCCAGCATTCGTGGTGCCCACCAGGTAGACGTCGCCGCGGTAGCGCCAGGAGCGCTGAAGAGCAGAGATCAGTTCTTCAACTCCATAACCCGTCTTGGCGCTGATCAGCCGCACGTCCTTGACCACCGTGCGGGTCCTGGACGACGATTTCTGATTATTTATCTCGTTCAGTGGCTCATCCCCCTCAGGGTACTGTGGTCCTCGATGACCACCAGGGGCCACCACCAGTCCGGCGCGGATGCAGTCGTCCCAAAGCCGCTTCCGCAGCCGCTGCAAGTAGCCGGGAGCGTCCTGGGGCAGCAGGTCCACTTTGTTCCCCAGCACGAAGAGCTGCTTGGGGCCCACCAGCTTGGGCAAGTCGGGCAGCAGGGGGTCCGGCAGGTCAAGCAGATCCACCATATAGAGCACCAGAGCGGGCCCCGGCCGCCGCAGCGCGGCGCTCACAAGCTCCAGGTACTGATCGCGGCTCACCTGCAGGCGCAGGGCACGTCGGTGGTGCACCAGTAGCCAGCAGCGCTGGCACACGGTCCGCGTCGGGCCTCCGTCCGCTTGTGCAGCGTCGCGGAACTTCTCGCTCGGCAGGTAGCCCGGCAGGCCGGGATGCTGGCAGTGCAGCTCGGCTCCGCAGCCCGAGCAGTAGATGCGGCTGGGCGGCACCGATGCATCTGGAAGTTCCGGGACCGGCAGCGTCCGGAGGCCGGCCCGCAGCTTCTGCTGAAGCCACTCCTCCCGCCGCTGCAACCTCTGTCGTTCCTTCTCCTGCTGCAGTTGCTGCAAATCTCGCAGCTCCCGCAGTTCCCGCAGCTGTTCCTCAGGGGTCCGCTCCGGGACGTACTCCGGGAACAGAAAACGTTCCTCCGTGTCTGTGCCTTCTTCATTGTCCTCGGCCGCCGTGGAGCTAGGGGGAACCCGGCGGCCCAGGGATGATGATGCACGCTGGCTGATGGAGACCTCATATTTGCCCTCCAGGAGCCACCGTACTGGGCCATAGCAGGCAGCGGCTGGCGCCGGGCCCCGCAGGAGCCCGCAGAGCAGCTTGCTACCCAGGCGCGCGGGCAGCATGTGGACAGCGCGAGGAGGGCGGGGCCTCGCGCGCGCACGCGTGCTAGTGTCCGAGAAGCTCTTCCGTCAGCGAGTACACGCGAGGGAACTGTCCAACGGCGTGACCAAGTCTGGACTTCTCGCGATGAAAGCTCTGAGATCTAGAATTGAGTCAGACGTGCCAAGGCACGGACTAGATAGAGCTGGGTGAGCAGAAGGTCCTCAGTGCTCAGCCCACATCCAGAACCATTCCTTTCATAAATCTCTACCCAAATCAAGTGGCATTTGTGCAACAACACTAAAAAACACGCAGCAAGAAACTTTCCTTAGCTGAACCCAACTTCTCAGCGGCAGCCAGCCACTCATAACTCACACTTGCGCAGTTCAAACCCCTCCACGCCTTTGCCTGTCGTTTGCGCAGGCGCAAACTTTACATCCCGCCCCCTCGTTTAGACGCCGAGGATTCTGGGAACGCCGGAGACGGAAATTACTCTGTCTCGCACTCTTTGAGTTTGCCGCTACGCTTCCCATCTCTAGCTTTGTGATTTCGAGTTAAGGGGCTCCAAGAAACCTTTGGCCAAGATGTATGACGCCGACGAGGGTAGGTGACCACGCAAGACGCGCCTCGCGCTAAGCCACTTCGGCGGGACGGCGGGGGACCTGCAGGGGTCTGCGCCAGCCACCGCCTCCCGTTCGTGGCGCGCGCTCAGCAGCCGGGTTCCTCCGCTTGAGCCCGGGAACGAACTTGGCATTGCTTGCTAGCAGTGCAGGCTCAGGGAACCCTAGGGTTCGCGTTCCTGGGTCGGCTTGACTGCTCCCTCCACGGCCTCCCGTTAATTCTGTAACCACCGTGCAGAATCGACGTAGCGTAGCTTCTTAACACTTGGTTGTTTTGACGTTGATTGATTTCATTTATCATTTCAGTGGACTTATTGAACCCAGGGTCTGTCTGCACAGCCTCTACTTCTGAGCCATATTTCTAGGCCCGGGTAACTCAATTTTGGACCACGCCCTTGTGTTAGACATTGTTAAACCCAGGACGTATTAGAGACAAAGAATGGGCTCTGGGTTGACATTTTTTCACACTGTCTTCAGTTTAAGTAAATGGCCTTAAAATATGACCTTAAGCGGTCTCTTCCCACGAGATGACAGTTCTAGGATGGTATGTATTTCATTTTCACAAGGACAAAATGGCTTTTCACTTTCATATGCATACTTCTTAGTACTACCCATTTTATTTTCATGCTGTGCTTTTTTTTTTTTTAAAGCTCCCTCTTCTCTGATCAAAAATCATTTTATTTCAGCTCGTTGCGTCTGTCTTATGCACGCCTCCTCTTCTTTTCCCATGGAAACAGTAGAAGCAAAAGCTTCAACTTTTAAAATTGCTTTAACGTTGATCAGACCCAGTCACACCTCATTAAAATCTATTAGAAACGCTATAGTCTTTTTAAAATTATAATTACTTGAAGGAAATTTAGAAGCTTTTAACACCATTATGACATTTATTTATTTTGTGTGTATGTGTGTGGGTGCACACATGGGGTGTACCATAGAGGTTCTGGAGTTTGAATTCAGGTTCATGGCCCTCAGACTATATGTTTCAACAGGTCATATTTCACTCTTCACATACTTTTTAACAGGGACATGATGCTCAAATGAAGCTTCCATACTGAACTGGACATGTAGCCTGGTGCTAGTATTGCCTGGTGTGGGTAGTGCCCCGCAGTCAATCTTAGGCTCCGAGGGGAACAGGTCATACTATTTGGAAAGTTGTACAGGTCGTGGTGGGCATGACTTGACTCTGCTTCAGAGTTTCTGAATCAAGGGGGCTGGAGAGATGGCGCAGCAGTTAAGAGCACTTGTTGCTTTTACAGAGGACCTGGGTTTGGTTCCCAGAATGTGCCTTACATAAATTTAGGGGATCCAACAGGTACATATCCAGAGCACATGCATGCGTGTAGGCATAAAAATCATATTCATAAAATAAGTAAGTCTTAAGAAAATCTGAGTCAGCTGCTGAGTGTTGTCAAGAGGGGCCTGGAGGACCTGCCTGGGCTTTCTGACTGGAATGTCTGTAAGTGGCTTTTACAGTTTGGGATTAACAGTGAGCGTTGGGAAAGTATTAGAAGTCTTTTAGTGACAGTTCTGGCCTTCAGAGCCAACGAGCCAGAATTGTAATGCTGCTTCTGGCCTGTGGCTGAAACCATGTGTCCTCATTTTTGCAGCAGGCTTTATTTACTAGAAAGTTGGAAATTATGTAATTCAAGGAGAGGGCATATAGAGCCTTTACCTTTGTTTCTTTTTGAGACGGGGTCTCAGGATGTCTCTCAGGCTGGTCTGTAATTTATGGTGATCCTTCTTCTTACCTCCTGAGTGCTGGCACTGCAGGTGTGTACCAGTATGCCCGGCCTCTCCTCATAGGGGCAAGAGCACATAGACTCTGAGGGTTGGGAAACACAGTCTGTACAGGCCAGGCATGTTAGCACATACATGTCTTTAGTCCTGGGTTGGGAGGCAGAGGTAGGAGGATCTCTGTAAGTTTAAGGCCAGTTCTTGTGTACAGTGAGCTCTAGCCAGTGAGGCTACAGAGTGAGATCTTGTCTCCAAAAGGAAAAGAAATGTACACACTTACATGCATGTGTACTTTATACATGTGAAATATGCATGCATAAATGTATGAAATGTTGAAGTCATAGGCCACCCCGGTGTTTCTCAGTTATTTAAATACTTTTCTTTCGTTGATGTCTCTGAGCCTTATTGGTCAGAGATCTTGCTCCTGCTTGGCTCTGAGTACATGGATTTTCTTTGTTTTTTTTTTTTTTTTCTCCAGACAGGGTTTCTCTGTGTAGCCCTGGCTGTCCTGGAACTCACTCTGTAGACCAGGCTGGCCTCAAACTCAGAAATCCGCCTCCCTCTGCTTCCCAAGTGCTGGGATTAAAGACATGCGCCACCACGCCCGGCTGCATGGATTTTCTTGCTCAGACAGAAATTACAAATTCTCACAGCTTAACCGAAACTTTGCTGTAAAACCTCTATAGGAGGAATATTAATATGGCACAGGGATATGGCGTTAATTGTCTGAAATTCTGGGGACGTGGGTGAAGTGGCTGTCTCTTGTTTAGCAGAGCTGTTTACTTCACAGAGGTAACGTGTGAGCTCGCGGCTTGTCCCGGCCAGTGAGCACACTGTTTTGTTTTTGCAGATATGCAATATGATGAGGATGATGACGAAATCACTCCAGATTTGTGGCAGGAAGCTTGCTGGATCGTGATCAGGTAACTAGACTGAACAGAACAGGCTTTGTAGATACTAGAAGGTGTGAGTCCTGTTGTTCTGTTCCTTCTGGGTAGACCTTGGTCTTCTCTGTGCTTGCTAATGTATGAAGCATGTATTCGTAACTTACAGGGCTTGCTTTGTGTATGCAGATAGTACTGTATGCAGCTCTGGATGCTGTGGAACTTGCTAGTCTAGGCAGGACCTGCAGCACTCTTGCTTCAGCCTTCTGAGCGCTGGGATTGGAGGGACATCTCACCATGTCTGGCTATATTTATTTATTTATTTAAAATATTTCCACCTTAGAGAAAAGCTAAAAAATTCACTTATGGCCGGGCGTGGTGGCGCACGCCTGTAATCCCAGCACTTGGGAGGCAGAGGCAGGCGGATTTCTGAGTTCAAGGCCAGCCTGGTCTACAGAGTGAGTTCCAGGACAGCCAGGACTACACAGAAACCCTGTCTCGAAAAACCAAAAAAAAAAAAAAAAAAAAATTCACTTATGTACATCACAGAAGCCTTTAAATATTGACCTTATATACTATTTTTTTGTTTGTTTTGTTTTTTGAGACGAGGGTTTCTCAGTGTAACCGTGGCTGTTCTGGAACTTGTTTTGTAAACCCTGGCCTTGAACTCACAGAGATCTGCCTGCCTTTGCTTCCTGAATGTTGGGATTACAGGCATGTGACACCACAGCTGGCCTACATTTTCTTTTTTTTTTTTTTTTTTCTTCCTCTCTGTGCATTTTTCCCTAGAAACATTGGAGAGTAAGTAGAAGGTACTTTTCACAGTATAGCAATTAATACTGATATAATAATCTTATTTAAACTACAGACTCTACCTACATTTTGCTAGTTATCTTACTTAGTTTTATAGCAAAACAAAATTTTTTTTTTTCTCATCCTGGACCTAGGGCTGTCTATGGAATTTATTTTTGTCAGTTAGTGTTTTGAGACCAGGCCTCGTGTAGCACAGCCTGAGCGGGACCTGCTCGCCCCCCCTGTCTCAGGGCTTTGAGGCTGCACATTTCGTTCTTCTCTGTTTTTAGTTTTCTTTAATTTTATCTTTTTGTGTTTATATGCCTGTGGGAGTTTATGTGTGCCTAGTGTACGGGTGCCCATGGAGGCCAGAAGAGGGCATCAGAGTCCCTGGAACTGGACTTGCAGATAATTGTGAGCCCCTGTGTGGTGCTGGGACTTGAACTTGGCTCCTTTGGAAGGGTCAGCCACCTGCTCTTTACCAGGCTATGTAAAGCTATGTCTCTAGCACCAGGAATATGATCTCTTAACAGCTGAACCATTTCTTCAGCTTCATACATTTTCTTTTATGACTTATTGTTCTGCTTCCTTCAATCTGAAACAATTTCTCAGCATGTCTTTTCTTTTTTTAAGATAAGAAACCTGGTCAGTTATTTTGTACACTATTGTGGGTTGTGCTTCATCTGGCTTTCCTTGTATTGTGTTTGGATGATTCCTTTGGCAGAAACAGCACACTGTATTAAGAGGCGCACTTATTATTATTGGTGATGTTAATCTAATTCTCTTTTTTTTTTTTTTTTTTGGTTTTTCGAGACAGGGTTTCTCTGTGTAGCTCCGGCTGTCCTGGAACTCACTCGGTAGACCAGGCTGGCCTCGAACTCAGAAATCCGCCTGCCTCTGCCTCCCAAGTGCTGGGATTAAAGGCGTGCGCCACCACCGCCCGGCTAATCTAATTCTCTTTTTAAATTATTGTGAATGAGTAAAGTCATATTGTAAACGAGAAAATGAGTAAAGTCCCATCAAACTTGTGTTTCAGTCCAGATTCCTACCCTTTTCCAAGTGTAATTGAGCTGAAGTAAACACAGGATGAACAAAAATAAGTGACAAAGTACTACCCTGTTATGTCAGGGTCACCACACCGACAGTCACATTGTATATAGTAACACGGCAGTGGGGAATGCTTGAGTTTGAATGAAATTTGTTTATAGATCAGAGCTATCTTATAGCTGTTATGTTGTGCTTTAATTACCCACCGTTTTCTCCTTTCCCCCTCCCAAACATGTCTATGAAGAGAACTCTCCTGGCCTTATGTAATGATGAGCTGTGTTGGTTGACATCTCAGGAGTCTGTGTTGAGTTGGATTAAGTCAGCAGTTCTCAATCTTACTAATGCTCTGACCCCAAAACAGTTCCTGGGGCTGGAGAGATGGCTCAGTGGTTAAGAAGACTGACTGATGATATTCCAGAGGTCCTGAGTTCAATTCCCAGCATCCAAATGGTGGCTCACAACCATCTGTAATGGAGTCTGATGCCCTTTTCTGGTGTGTCTGAAGAGAGCAATGATGAATACATAAAATAAAAAATAGAAATAAAACAGTTCCTCATGTTATGGTGACTCCCAACCATAAAATTATTTTCATTGCTGTTCAGAACTATAAATTTGCTACTTTTTTTTTTTTTTTTTTTTTTTTTTGGTTTTTTTCAAGACAGGGTTTCTCTGTGTAGCTCTGATTGTCCTGGAACTCACTCTGTAGACCAGGCTGGCCTCGAACTCAGAAATCCGCCTGCCTCTGCCTCCCGAGTGCTGGGATTACAGGCGTGCGCCACCACCACCCGGCTTAAATTTGCTACTTTTATGAGTTGTAATATACATATTTTTTTGAGATAGAGGTTGCCAAAAGGGTGACAACCCATAGACTGAGAACTGCTGGATTAAATGAAAATGAAGAAATAGGCTAGAAAACAAATTGAGTTGCAACTGATTATGACCTTAATATTTTCCTAGTTCTTATTTTGATGAAAAAGGCTTGGTCAGACAACAGCTGGATTCCTTTGATGAGTTTATTCAGATGTCTGTTCAAAGAATTGTGGAAGATGCTCCCCCGATCGACCTGCAGGCTGAGGCTCAGCACGCCAGTGGAGAAGTTGAGGAGCCGGTAAGAAGTTGCTTCCCTGCTGCAGTCGAGGGGCTCTCCGGCCTGTCTGAATCTCAGGCCTCCTCCCACAGGGAGGCTTCCGCCGTGTCCCCACAGCACCTCCAGTCAGCTCGGGGATTTATCTTTGTTAATGAAGAGGTGCAGTTTTTCAAATGAGTAAAATCTTAATGTTTACTCAGATAGTATGTACTTTTTGGTTTTAGGATGGACTGTAGGGCCTTATGCACACTAGGTAAATACTCTACCCCCTAAACTTTGTCTCATTTCCTTTTTAGTTTTTATTTCAAGGCAAGGCCTTAGTAAGTTGCCCAGGCTAGCCTTGAATTCTCTCTCCTCTTACCTCAGTCTTTTTTTTTTTTTTTTTTTTTTTTTTTGGTTTTTCGAGACAGGGTTTCTCTGTATAGCCCTGGCTGTCCTGGAACTCACTCTAGTCCAGGCTGGCCTCGAACTCAGAGATCCGCCTGCCTCTGCCTCCCAAGTGCTGGGATTACAGGCGTGCGCCACCAAGCCCGGCCACCTCAGTCTTCTTAGTAGCTGAGATTTACAGGCATTGCTCCCCATGCCCTCAGTAAGTACTTAGTAGTTGGGAAGAGAGAGTACCAGATACATGGACTGGAAACAGTTATATTGCTTTAGATGATCCAGCTGTTTTCTCCTGCAGTCTGAGAATCAGGAGAGAAAGGCCATTTGAAGGACAGTTTCTTTTTATCTATCTATCTATCTATCTATCTATGACAAAGTGTCTCTCTATTACTAAGGTTGGCCTTGAAGTCATGCTCCTTTTGACTGGGCTTTCTTGTGGAACGTGCCTCCATGCCCAGACTCTTGATTTTTATATATTGCATTGTATGGAATACATCATTAAAATGTGAGATCAAAAAGGGAAGTTAGGCATAATAGTACGTTTAACTTTTTTTTACTGATTTCTAATTCACATACATGCGGTTTTTAATTTAATTTAATTTATTTTATTTTATTTTTTTGTTTTTTCGAGACAGGGTTTCTCTGTGTAGTTTCGGCTGTCCTGGAACTCACTCTGTAGACCAGGCTGGCTTCAAACTAAGAAATCCGCCTGCCTCTGCCTCCCAAGTGCTGGGATTAAAGGCATGCGCCACCACCACCCAGATTAATTTAATTTTTAATTTTAAGTTTTTTTAAATTAAGTGTTTCATAGAAGTATGAAATAATGACTGACTGTTCCCAGTTGCAGAGAAGTAGAGAGAGGCAGATGCAGTAGCATCTTGGTCTCTCAGAGACAGGGAAACTGCACAACATCATGAGGTAAGGTCAGCCTAAGCAGAGCTATAGAAAGAAAGGTTATTATCTGCAGCCAGCCAACCCCGAGGGCTGGTCTATTACTCTCATTCTAGTTGAAGCTGCTGCACAGAATTTTGCCTTAAAAGCAAAAGTAAATTGGCTCTCCAGGGATTATACTAGAAAAAGGACTATAATGTGCCTTTTTTAAGTCTTCCGAGTTATTTTCTCTTCAGAATCTTTGCATAAGTGAAGAGTTAAAAGTCAGTTCAGAGCGCCAGTGTGGTAAACACTGCAGGAAGAAGCCGTTTCCAAAGCTCGGCGGAGTGGGCATGATGAGGAACTGGAACTGGCAGTGAAGGCAGGGATGACTTTCCTCAGAAGTGGCTTAGGACTTTGAAAAAGAAAGTAGTTGATGCACTTAGCTTGAGAAGTGGGCGGTGCGCACCGTAAGCAGCGTATGAAATTTGATGTATCTGGTTGTGAGGAGCTTTGGGTGAAGGTAAGATGGAGCTAGCTTATCAAAGGCTCTGGAGAGATTGTGGGGGATTGCCAAAGGGCATGTCTAACACTCATTTAGAGAGGCCACCGCTGTAAATGATTCTGCTGGAAATAGAAAGGGTCTAGAGACAATTGAGACGGCCTAGATGTAAGGTAATGTCTAAAGTGATGGTGGGGACGGGGTGAGGGGGTGAGGGGGTGAGGGGTCCCTGTCCCTCGGTTCACCGCAGCTCCACTGTGTTCCTTCTTTACCCCGGCTTGGGAGTAGTTTTCCTTCATAATCGATCTGCTCAGGTATCTCTCAGATTTTATAAGAGAGAGAAATCTGTGTCTGTTAAACAGTTCTCCTGGGTTGATTATCAGGCTGCAGATCCATGCTAAAAGGCTGGTTTGGTTTTGTGATATTGGGAATCGTAGATGGAACCTCACATAGGCCAGGCCTGGGGTCCACCACTGAGCTAAATCCTCAGGCCTCACAGGAGAGTTCCCTGGAAAAGCCTTTTCCCCTTTATCAGGCTGAGCGATGGTCAGTCAGATTGGAAGACTTTTTTTATAGAAAGATTTGAGTTTTAAAAATGCTGTGCGTCTCTCTCTTTTTTTTTTTCTTTATGTGAGTACACTGTAGCTGTCTTCAGACACACCAGAAGAGGGCGTCAGATCCTATTGCATATGGTTGTGAGGCACCATGTGGTTGCTGGGACTTGAACTCAGGACCTCTGGAAGAGCAGCCAGTGCTCTTCCCTGCTGAGCCATCTCTCCAGCCCAAGATCTGTTTTTTTTTTTGTTTGTTTGTTTGTTTGTTTTTGTTTGTTTTTTGTTTTTTCGAGACAGGGTTTCTCTATGTAGCCCTTGCAGTCCTGGAACTCACTCTGTAGACCAGGCTGGCCTCGAACTCAGAAATCTGCCTGCCTCTGTCTCCCAAGTGCTGGGATTACAGGCGTGCGCCACCACCGCCTGGCCAAGATCTGGGTTTTAAAAGTAGATATAATTGAAGAGTTAGGCTTGAATTTCTCTTGTCCTCCCACTACCTTTGGACACTTCCTCACATGCTTCATCCTCACCAGGGAGAGTGTACATGAGAGTACATAGATCATCGGTAAGGATCATCTTGACGCCTCATATCTCTGTGCTTGCACCCTGCCCTCATGGCGCACATACATGTCCTAGCTGATGTTGTCAAGAGCAGTGCCAGGGCCTTATCAGGCCATGTGCCAGAGTCATGATCCAGTGTCGTTTCCTCCCTTTCCCTTTCTTTTCCTTTGCTTTTTTGGCAGAGTTTCTCCGTGTGGCCCTGACTCCTGGAACTCACTCTGTAGACCAGGCTGGCCTCGAACTTAGAGATCCACCTGCCTCTGCCTTCCAAGTGCTGGGATTAAAGGCGTGCGCTACCATTGCTAGACCATAGTCCAATCTCTGTCTGTCATGATGAAATATGTAGTTACATTGGTGAATTTGAAATCACTGATGAGCCAGGCAGTGGTGGCGCACACCTTTAAACCCAGCACTTGGGAGGAAGAGGCAGGCAGATTTCTGAGTTCAAGGCTAGCCTGGTCTACAAAGTGAGTTCCAGGACAGCCAGGGCTATACAGAGAAACCCTGTCTCAAAAAAAAAAAAAAAAAAAAAAGAAAAGAAAAAAAAAGAAAAAAAGAAAAAGAAAGAAAGAAGGAAATCAATCACTGATGATTTTGAACTGGAAAAATTGTGCACCACGCAGGCAGGAAAAATAAATAAATGTGGAGTGGTTAGCCCCGGATTTGAGCAGCACTAATTTTTTTTTTTTTTTTTTTTTTGTATTTGGTTTTTTGAGACAGGGTTTCTCTTTATAGCCCTGGCTGTCCTGGAACTCACTCTGTAGACCAGGCTGGCCTCGAACACAGAAATCCACCTGCCTCTGCCTGCCAGAGTGCTGGGATTACAGACGTGCGCCACCACCGCCCGGCAGCACTAAGTAACAGAATAATTTGCTCCCATCCTGTCAGTTTACTGTCATTGTGTTGGCAACCTCAGCTGGCATAATGGTCCCTGAAGAAGCAGGATGAAAACACAGGAGAACATTCTTGGGTTCCTTTTCTCAGGATGTAAAACATATGTAAAACGCCTGGCAGGGAGTGCCGGGGGTGGCGGGGTGAGGTTGGGGAATGCAGTTTTGATTTTTTGAAATAAATTTAGAGCAGATGGCATACGCGGTAAATAAGTAGATGTCTGTTTGAGCCAGACAAGGTGCTGCGTGCCCGGGCTTTCGGCATGTGGGAGGTGAGGCAGCGGCTCCAGTAGAAGGGCTGGCTGCCTTGGATGTGAGATTCAGACGCACAGCGAGGCCGCACAGCGAGGCCGGCGTTTCCCAATCCCCATTCCCAGTGAAAAGGCCTCCCTGTTGTCGTCTTTAAGGAAACAGTCAGCTATAAGAGAACATCTCTGGCCGGGCGGTGGTGGCGCATGCCTGTAATCCCAGCACTTTGGGAGGCAGAGGCAGGCGGATTTCTGAGTTCGAGGCCAGCCTGGTCTACAGAGTGAGTTCCAGGACAGCCAGGGCTATACAGAGAAACCCTGTCTCGAAAAACCAAAAAAAAAAAAAAGAGAACATCTCTGGGCTGAGGAGATGAAAGTTCTGAGTTTGGTTCCTAGTGCTCCTGTGAGGGCCTCACACCCTCTCCTGGCTTCCTTAGGCACCTACAAATGTGGTATTTATTTATTTATTTATTTATTTATTTATTGATTGATTGATTGATTTAGTTTTTCGAGACAGGGTTTCTCCGTATAGTCCTGGCTATCCTGGAACTCACTCTGTAGACCAGGCTGGCCTCGAACTCAGAAATCCACCTGCCTCTGCCTCCCAAGTGCTGGGATTAAAGGCATGCGCCACCACTGCCCGGCTATAGTATTTACTTTTAAAGATAATATATACATTACCTAGAATTAGAAATAATCAAAACAATTTCATTTATTTTTGAGACATTTTCTTTATATAGCCCTGGTTGTCCTGGTATTTGCTTTTGTAGACCAGACTGGTTTCAAACTCACAAAGATCTACCTGTCCCAGTCACCTGAATGCTGGGATTAAAGGTGTGCACCATCATGCCTGGTTTAAAATTTTTTTTATTATTTTAACATATTAATAATAATTATTATTAATATAAACATCTTTAAATAATAATTATATTGATATGTAACAAGTATATAGTATAAAATATTAATATAAATAATAATAGTATTTATGTATAATATAATACAGGACAAACCACATCACTGTAATGTGGATTTCAAGTTTAGAGCATCCTCATGTCAGTAAAATGTCAGTTTTTGTTAGGTTGTAGAGTTAATTCTACTTAAAATGCTAATATCGATTAAGTGGAGTCATTATAATTTTAATGTGTATTTTGGGGCAAGATTTTGCTATATTGCCTAGTCTGGCTTCAAACTCATGATTCTCCCACCTTGGCTTTCTAAGTGCGGGCATTAAACTGTACAGAAAGAGCCTGGCTTTCAAAACTTATGCTTTTGTTTAATTCCAGCCAAGATATTTACTGAAGTTTGAACAAATTTACCTCTCCAAACCTACTCACTGGGAAAGAGATGGCGCCCCCTCCCCAATGATGCCGAATGAAGCCAGGTTAAGAAATCTTACGTAAGATAGACCTTTTTCTTTTCTTTGTTACCACCTGATACTGAGTAAAATAAAATAAAAAAATAACTTAAGTAGTTATTTTAGCAAATAACTTGTGGCCACTTCTGCCCACTGTATTTGAAGGTACTCTGCTCCGCTCTACGTTGACATTACGAAGACAGTGATTAAGGAGGGTGAGGAGCAGCTGCAGACTCAGCACCAGAAAACCTTCATAGGGAAGATCCCAATTATGCTGCGCTCCACCTACTGCCTGCTGAACGGCTTAACAGACCGTGACCTGTGTGAGCTGAACGAGTGTCCTTTGGATCCTGGCGGCTATTTTATTATTAATGGATCAGAAAAGGTACAGTAGTATTTAAAACACACTAAAAAGATGGTTTGGGGCATAAGAGCACATGCTACTCCTGCAGAGGGATAGAATTTGGTTCCCAGTGCCTCCACACGAAGTGGCATAGGCAGTCACGTTAACTCTACTTCCAGGGTGTGTGATGTCCTCTTCTGGCCTCCATGGCTAACACACACACACACACACACACACACACACACACACATGAATTTTTATAAAATGGAAAGTATACATTCCTACAGATAACCTGAAAGTGACAGTTGAGTTATTTAAGGTGTGATACCTAAACTTTTGTAAATTAAAACTTTATGAAATTGTGCATAATGTGCAGTAGAAGTTTGCCAGTTGTTGAAGCGTGTATATTTCTGTGAAGTATAAGCCTATTTGACTAGATTAAATAACCATGCAGGTTTTACTTCTTGCTATTTCAGTGACCTTTTTGGGTTCTCGGCTGTAATTTTCTTACTGTTTCCATAGGTTCTGATAGCTCAAGAGAAAATGGCAACAAATACAGTCTATGTGTTCGCCAAGAAGGATTCCAAGTACGCCTACACCGGGGAGTGCCGCTCGTGCCTGGAGAACTCCTCCCGGCCCACCAGTACCATCTGGGTCAGCATGCTGGCCAGAGGAGGGCAGGTATGCGGAGGCCGGGGCACGTGCTTTGGGCCTTCTCCTTTGTGCTTTGCTTTATTTCCTTAAATGGTTTTGTGCTGGGGATTGAACCTAGAGCTCATACAGTGCTCTGTACTGAGCGACAGGCCGGCTTGGGCTCATTTCTTGTCTTATAATTTTTATTAAGGCATGGTCTGGTCTGGTCTTGTCTTTTCTTTTCTTTTCTGGCTTTTTCCAAGTTAGGGTTTCTCTGTGTAGCCCTGGATGTCCTGGAACTGACTCTAGACCAGGCTGGCCCCACACTCTGAAGATCTGCCTTCTTTTGCCTAAGTGCTGGGATTAAAGGTGTGTGCCACAATGCCCGGCCTTGTTTTATAATTTACTAGACCATTTAAGGTTTTTTTTTTTTTTTTTTTTGAGACAGGGTCTTACTGTGTAGCTCAGTTGTTCTGGAACTCACTGTGTAGACCAGGCTAACCTTGGACTCACAGAAGCATGCCTCTGGCTCCTTAGTGCTAGGATTAAAAGGCTTGTGCCCAAGTTTTATATTTATCTTAATTCTGGGTGTGTGTGTGTGTGTGTGTGTGTGTGTGAATGTGCATCTGAGTGTAGTTGCCAAAAGAGACTAGATGTCTAGACTCTTCTTAGAGTTGTAGTTATAGGCAGTTATGAGCTGCCCAGTGTGGGTGTTGAATTGAATTGAAGTCACTTGTCTGCAAGAACAGTGTATATTCTTTTTTTTGTTTGTTTTTGTTTTTGTTTTTTGTTTTTTGAGACAGGGTTTCTCTGTATAGTTCCGGCTGTCCTAGAACTCACTTTGTAGACCAGGCTGGCCTCGAACTCAGAAATCCGCCTGCCTCTGCCTCCCAAGGAACAAGTGTATATTCTTAACCTCCGATTGTGTCTCCAGCCCCATCAGACTAATTTTTGCTGGGTGGGGTGGAGAAGGTGCCATTTCAACACAGGGTTTCTCTGTGTAGCCCTGACTGTCCTGGAACTTGCTCTATACTGGTCTGGTTGGCCTCAAACTTGAGATTTGTCTGCTGCTGCCTCCTGAATTCTGGGATTAAAGGCATGCACCAGAACTGCCTGGCCTGTTTCTGCTTCCTGAAGCATCAGGAAGATTGCAAGTGGAAGCCACAGCAATGGCTTATTGATAGACTTATCTTTTGTTTTTGTTTTTTGTTTGTTTGTTTTTTTGAGGCAGGGTTTCTCTGTATAGCACTGGCTGTCCTGGAACTCACTCTGTAGACCAGGCTGGCCTTGAACTCAGAAATCCGGCTGCCTCTGCCTCCCAGAGTGCTGGGATTACAGGCGTGCACCTCCACCGCCACCAGCAGGCATCTTTTGTATTTGTGTTTTGGCTGCTTGTGTATCTGCACAGCATGTTCAGATACAGGCTCACAGAGGCCAGAAGAGGGGGTTAGAGTCCCCAGGACTGGAGTTACAGATGGTTGTGGGATGCCATGTGGACTCATACCTGGATCCTCTGGAGGAACAGGAGTGCTCTTAACCCACACAGCTTTTTATGTGGTTCTGGAGATGGAGCTCAGGCCCCGCCCACGCTCACTACAGCAGACACCTTACTGACTGAGACTGTCCTTCAGTCTGTTGAAATGTGAATTAAAATTCTTTAAATTTAATTTATTATGTGTATGGGTACTTTGCCTGCATGTATGTCTGCACTACATGATTACCAGGTATGCAGGGAGGCCAGAAGAGTGCACTGGATCTCCTGAAAGTGGACTTAGAGGTGGATGAGATCTGCCATGTGGGTGCTGGGAACTGAACCTGGGTCCTCTAGAACGTCTGAATCATCTCTCCAGCCACTAAAATAGTTTTAACATACTTATTCTGTGTGTGTGTGCATGCTGCTGCGGCAGGGGACGTGTGTCACAGCACGTGTGTGGAGGCCAGAGGACAGCTTTGTGCAGCCAGTTTTCTTCTTTGATCTTATTCTGCTTTCCGATTATCGAACTCTGGTCTCCAGGCTAGTGTGGCACCACCTGGTCCGTCTGATAATGGTACAAATTGTTGACTGAATGGAATGTTAGGTGACCAAGCAGAAACATCCTGGCTTGGCTTTCCCGTATTTGTCTTTCCTTTTCTTTTTATCCTGACCTATTTTGAGAAAGGATCTCTATGTAGCCCCTGGTAGTTCAGGAACTCACAGAGATCTGTCTTTCTCTGCCTCTGGGGTACTGGGATTAGAGATATCTGTACAATGACCAGCACCCAGGCATCTGATTTTTTAAGGTTTATTTTACTTTCTGGATATCACTGTTTTGCCTGTTGTGTGTGTGCACCATGTGCATTCCCGGTATTCTGAGATCAGAAGAGTGCATTGGATCCCTTTGAACTGAAGATGGTTGTGAACCTGCCATGTGGGTGCTGAGACCTGAGCCTGGGTCCTTTGTAGGAGCAGCCTGTGCTTTTAGCCACAGAGCATTTCTTGCAGCTGCCCCTTACAATCTAGTATTTATTTATTTATTTACATTCCGAACTCTGCTCCCCATCCTGGTCCTCCTCACAGGGCCCCCCTCCCCAGTCTACTTTTTATTCCCCTCTTACTGTGGACAGGGATGGCAAAGGAACAATCTTTTTTGTATTCTTTGGCTGCCAAACATTATTACCAAACGTTGTATTCAGCGATTCTTGGAGAATCTTGTCAAGCATAGAGAATGGAAGTTCTTTGGATTTAAGTGAAGAGGTTGTCCATAAAAGTGATAAGCGTGCTGTGTGTGTTGATGCTCATCCTTAATGCTAGCTCTCCACGGACAGGCTTGCAGGCCATCCACATAGTGAGACCGTGTCTCAGGTTAAGGAGCAAGGATTTAGTAAGCCCGGTTCAGTGGTTTTTAAAAGAAGCTGTAGGACAATAGACAGACGTTCTTCTTTTGAAGTGTGTAACATGTATACAGCGTTGGCCATCTGGTCCTCTGTTTCTCTGAGCTCTTGTATATTCATGTTCTGGTATCACTCTTGCTTTTCTAGGGTGCAAAGAAGAGTGCTATTGGCCAGCGCATCGTGGCGACATTACCATACATCAAGCAAGAAGTTCCCATCATCATTGTGTTCAGAGCATTAGGCTTTGTGTCTGATAGAGATATTTTAGAACACATCATTTATGACTTCGAGGATCCAGAGATGATGGAGATGGTAATGAGAAAGCAAATGCATGCTCCCTGTTGTTAGACACTTAGAGATGCTGGCGGTCGCTAACCTTAAAGCAGCAGAAATGCTCTTCAGAGCAATTACCTGTCACCTGCCTTGTGGCATTTATGGTGCAGTGAAAGTGTAGCTCAGCCCGTCTCCCTGACAGTTCTCTGTAACAACAGAGACATGACAAGGGGGAGCAGCTGGCGTTCGGTGTCAGCAGCCTGAAGATGCAGCAGGAGGAGACCGTGGAAGCACGCACGTCTGCACGGTCCACGAACATGGAGGACGAGCACTTGAGAGCTGGTCTTTTTTTGTTTTAAGCTTTTTATTTGAAATAATTTTTAACTTTCATAAAAATTGTAAGAATAGCACTAGCATTTTCTTGAAGTCTTTACTCAGTTTCAGCAAGGATTATCACATTTTCTTTGTCTTAATTTTTTATAGGCCATTTGGGAATAGTTGTAGATGTTATGCTTCTTTAGGGCAGTGTTTATTTCCTAGGAAACAGAACATTCATTGATAAAATCTTAGTATAGTTATTAAAATCAAGAAATAATTAAATCAGGCTTTCAAGATGGCTCAGCAGATAGTAGTAAGAGCAGATAGAAGCTCTCACTGCCCAAGTCTGACCACCTCAGTTTAGTGCCCAGAGCACAAATAAAGGTGCATGGAGACAGCCACCTCCACAGCGGCCTGTGCACGCAGCACATCGCAGACACCAGTACCGGCTCCAGGGCCAGCACAGTGGCTTAGTAAGTTGTCTGCCCCCAACTTGTCTCAGTGGCGTTAAAGACCTGACTTGCTTTAAGTATATTGATTTCTGAAAATTATTTTTTTCCATTTAGTTCTTATGAAGTATAGACTAATTTTTACAGGCCTATGTATCCAACATTCACTCTACAAGAATTCATGATTTTTAAGCTTTTGAAAATACATTTTAGTTGTTATACCTTTTAAAAACCCAACCAAATTATTAATCATAGCCAAATAATTTTGTAATAACAATGGTATCAAGTTTCCCCTAAAAATATTGTTTTTATTTCTCGAGACAGGGTTTCTCTGTGCAGCCCTGGCTGTCCTGGAACTCACTCTGTAGACCAGGTTGGCCTCGAACTCAGAAATCCGCCTGCCTCTGCCTTCCAAGTGCTGGGATTAAAGGCGTGCGCCACCACTGCCTGGCATTTGTGGGGTTTTTGTGTTATTTGGTTGAGGCAGAGTCTTACCTTTTAGTCCTGGTTGACCTAGATCTCACTGTATATACAGGCTGGCAGTCTTTTGACTGTTGAGTGCTGGGCTTTGCAGGCATGTGCCACTGTGACTGGCTTATGTGGCCTTGTTGTGACCTCTGGTGCTCTGATTCGAATTTGTACATTTAGAACTGTGGGTGGATGAGTGTGCATCCATTTTCTAGAAAAGCATTTTCGTATGTGTGATGGGTATGACTGGGGAGTAATTACAGATGCCAGACTTCTTTCTACCCTGATTTCTTAGGCCCACTATTATGCATAATTATAAATTGAGAATTTTAGCATTGAAAAAGAACTCAGAAAAGGTTTTTGGGGCCTTGGGGGTGCTAGGGATTAACCCTTGGTCCATGCATGCTAGGTAAGCTCTCAGACAGTGAGTTACAGCCCTGGTGAGAATTATTTTATCTAAGCCTTCCCTAGGGGAAGCTTGACTAATTGCCCAGAGGCTGTAGATAGAGGCCAGGATGGGATCTGGGTGTGCCCTGCAGTGCAGTTTAAAGTCCCTTTCAAGACAGTGAGTGGTTTCATTTATAGGTCAAATGTTTCTTTCTAGAAGCACTGAAAAGAAAAGCATTTATAGCTCAGCTAATTGTACATGAAACTTCTTTAAATATAGTGAAATAGCAAAAGAAATGTCTTATTTTTGTTTTTTACCTTCAAAGCATTGGTTATTAAAATATATTAAAAAAAAGCCCTATAAAATAGTGGAATTGTACTGTTCATGAAAATGAAATTGCTCACACTGGGTGGATTTGATAGACATCTCTGTCTCTGAGGAGCCTTCCAAATCTGGTATTTTCTAAAAATAGGTCAGAGTTATTTTGTATGTTAATAAAATGAGTTTCTGTAAAATATAAATCTGAGAAAACTTAATGTGGATGACTTGCTAGGTTAAGCCATCTCTCGATGAAGCGTTTGTCATCCAAGAGCAGAACGTTGCCTTAAACTTCATCGGTTCAAGAGGGGCAAAGCCTGGTGTTACTAAGGAGAAGAGGATTAAATATGCCAAAGAAGTCTTACAGAAAGAGATGCTCCCTCATGTTGGTGTCAGTGATTTCTGTGAGACCAAAAAGGCCTATTTCTTGGGGTAAGTAAATTTTACTGTTTGAAGATCTTTGCTGAATTACAGTTGAGTAAGTTGCATTTTGAGATTATATCAAGAAAAGCTAAAAATCAGGTGTTTTCATTTTCTTTTCTAGGTATATGGTTCATAGGTTACTTCTAGCAGCTTTGGGTAGAAGAGAACTAGATGACAGAGATCACTATGGCAACAAGAGATTGGATCTTGCTGGGCCTCTGCTTGCGTTCTTGTTCAGAGGGTAAGGATTGCAGAGTGACACAGTAGAGAATCCATGACTTGCTCTGCAGTGTGTGTGTCTTCCCTAGTGCCCCAGAGTGGCCGCCATGGTCTGTGAGTACACAGGTGCTCATGGCCTTATGGGCTCACGGCAGGTACTTTATTGACTGAGGCATCTTCGTCTTTAAGCACTTTGTGGTAGTTGTTCTCCCTACTACATGCCTATATAGGATATAGATGCTAGAGAGAGTGGTAATAACATCACTGCGTGGCCTTGTTTGTGGGTGGTATCATCTCTGCAGAAGATGTATGTTTCTGTAGACTTTTCCATGTTTATAACAACATCATCTTCTTTGACAGCATGTTTAAGAATTTGTTGAAAGAAGTACGAATCTATGCACAGAAGTTTATTGATCGCGGGAAGGACTTTAACTTAGAGCTGGCAATTAAGACAAGGATCATATCTGATGGGCTAAAATACTCTTTAGCCACTGGGAACTGGGGTGACCAGAAGAAAGCTCATCAAGCCAGAGCTGGAGTGTCCCAGGTGAGGTGGCCACTGTGCCTGTGCAGTCATGGGAAAGAGGTACAGGGCTGGCAGAGTTTTCATTTCATTGAACTGAGTGATTTTGTTTTTTTGTTTTCCTTGGTCAGGAGTTTTTGAATAATGAGACAAAGTTTCTCTTAAATTATCCATTAGCAATAAGAGAGTTAAGTTTTTTTGTTTGTAATTTAGAAACTCAAGATAGCAAACTACTACTTCTACTACTACTACCACCACCACCACCACCACCACCACCACCACCACCACCACCACCACCACCACCACCACCACCACCACCACTTCTTGATATAAGAAAGTCTAAATCCAGGGACAGTAGATAGGGAAGGGGAAATAACAGGATCTTGATGTGTAGCTAGGCTGGCCTTAAACTGGTATTCCTCTTCCCTCAACCTCCAGAATCCTTGGATTACAGCTTGTCCCTGCAGAGTTTTTGTCTCGAAAGCTCCATTTTAGAAACTAACCCAGAAAAGTTTTGGGCATGCCTGAAATATTTATTTGGAAATATATTTCTTAATGTTGGTGTGGTGGCTCATACTTTCAGTCCTAGCACTCTGGAGACTGGAGGTAAGATTGCTTCAAGCTTGAGACTAGCCTGTGCTACAGGGTTGAGACCCTATGTCAGGATGTCAGGAGACAAAAGTAGTTCTTCCAATACTTCTCTATTGCTTTAAAAATATTTTCCTTTTTTCTCTTTTTTCCAAGTCCTTTTTTTTTTTTTTTTTTTTTTTTTTTTTTTTTTTTTTTTTTTTAGTTTTTCGAGACAGGGTTTCTCTGTGTAGCCCTGGCTGTCCTGGAACTCACTCTGTAGACGAGGCTGGCCTCGAACTCAGAGACTCCGCCTGCCTCTGCCTCCCAAGTGCTGGGATTAAAGGCGTGCGCCACCACTGCCGGACCTCTTTTTCCAAGATAGGGTTTCTCTGTGAAGTCTTGGCTCTTCTGGAGCTCACTCTGTAGACCAGGTTGGCCTTGAACTCAGAATTCTACCTGCCTCTACCTCCCCAGTGCTGGGATTAAAGCACACACCACCATTCCCTGGCTTCCGTTTATTTTCAAGTCTGTGTGTGTGAGTCCTGTGTACCATGTGCATGCAGCAGTCTACTAGAGGGCACTGAGGGGAAGGTGGCTGTGGCCTGCTTTGTAGGTGCTGGGATGGAACCTGGGTCCTGATTGATTTAGCATTCAGATTCCAAATTTAAGTTCTTGATTCGTAGAAATGTAGAATAGTTAAGAAACTGAGAGGTGTTGATAGCTTAAGCCTATTTGTAGTTTCTTTTCGTTCAGTAAGGGTGTACTGAGTGTACTTGTGATTCTGGGATCACAACATGAATTAGATACTATCCCAGCCCTCTAGGGTCTTCAGCATCTACTGAGGAAACAGATTCGGGCATAAGTAGCTCTTTAGATAGCCTGGGGGTAGGGGTGGTGGGGTAAAAACTACCCTGCATTCAGCTCAATGAATTGCCATTGGCTCTGAGGTATTTCATTGAAGACTGAAAGGCAGATAAAACAAGATCACTTATCTCCAGCAATTTACTGCTTAAACTTGCTGATAAACAATTAAAAGAAGGCTTTATGGGTAATCTAGTAAATTAGCTACAGCTCCTTTGGGAATGCTGACTGAAGACAGTCATCGAGCCTAAAAGGTAGAAGACTGTTCTGAGGAGGTAACACCCGAGCTGAAGCACAGTTGAGAAATAGTTGAAGGTGGGGAGGAACACAGAAACCCCCGCTCACAGAGAAGCTGCAGAGAGGCCCCTCAGCTCCTGAATGAAAGGGAAACGAAGGAGTGGTGTGTTTTGGTGAGCTGAAGCAGCAGGATTACTAATCAAGTGAAAGGCTAGGAAAGCTTGTTGGGAGGGAGCCGAGAACAGTGTGCAGAGAGGTGGCTGGCAGGAAGATTGTTACAGTGGCCTGAGGTGAGAAATAATTATTTCTATGCATTAGAGCAGTTTTGTATAGGTCAAGTTTTGAGAAATAACTTTTTAAAAAATTTCAAAACTTTATTTTTGTGCTTGTGTATGCATTTGCCCGTGTGTGTGTGTGTGTGTGTGTGTGTCTGTCAGTCTGTGTGCCTGTGTATATGTGTGTGTCTGTAAGTATGTGCATGTGTGTGTGTGTGTGTATAGGTACCTGTGGAGGTCAGAAGAGGGAGTCAGATTTTCTGGCAGCTTTGAGCCCTGAGACGTGGGTTCTGGGAAACTTATTTATTTATTTAAAAGATTTTATTTATTTTATGTATATGATGAGTACACTGTAGCTGTTTTCAGACACACTAGAAGAGGGCATTGGATCTCATTACAAATCATTGTGAGCCACCATGTGGGTGCTGGGAATTGAACTCAGCACCTCAGTGCTCTTCACCACTGAGCCATCTCTCCAGCCCCATGGAACCAAACTCTTGAAGCTTCCTCACCACTGAGCCATCTTTCTGGCTCCGTATGTAGATTTTGTAAGACTTTGTGATTGATTAATTGGATGGTAGAAACTCCATAATATATGGAAAATAGAACAGTTCTTCCTAGAAGTGAGCCAGATAGCTTTCAGTGAGGTGATAGCAATTCATTAGCAGAGCAGGGTGAAGAAGAGCCGCTCGTGGTGGTTTCGTGGTCTGAGACGTGGCAGAAGCTGTGTGGCGGTGTCGTAGGGGAGCAGTAGTGTGCAGAGACCGCAGCGGAAGGGCGTTTGGGACTTCGCCGAGAAGATGCTTTAGAGCATTTCTGTCCATGGGGGTGTGTTTACTATTTTGTAAATATATTAGTGATGTAGATGAATTCATTGCAGTAATTCTGGAAACTGAAGAAGAAAGGTTAGAGAGGCTAGTAACACAGTGCAAGGAAAGGAGCTGTGTGAGTATTACTTACTTAGTGTCCCAGAGCATTTATAGTTAGTGTCTGTTAGAGGCCTCAGCATGGGAAAGGGCTGGGGTTAGGACTGACTTCGTGGCATCTTCTGTGGTTATAAGGGTTTGAATTGCTATCACATGTGTTAATACTTACGAGTAGCTAACATGTACCAACTACTGTTCGCAGGCTAAGTGACAGCTAAGTATAAAATAACTGACAAAGAAAATTGGGACTACTTTGATAGTCTAATCTGATCCTGCATTTGATCCCGGGACCCATTAGGCAGAAGGAAGGAGAGAATGGACGTAACAAGTGATCCTCTCTCTGCCACATCTGCCCCTCCCACCCAATAAATGTGACTTAAAAATAAAGACAGTTCCTTTCTGTGTTATGTGGTTTCTTAGAAATGTGTGTCACGAGTACTCTCACTGCTAAATGAAAGTAGTTAGGTTATGGGTGTAAAGAAGATATCCAGGAAGAGCATAACGACGTGTGGCTGTCCCTCCGTGATAGTGCACTTCGTGGGGCTCGCCTGGACTCTGAGGATGCGCTCTCCTTTCCTAGGTGCTGAACCGCCTGACTTTCGCATCCACTCTCTCTCACCTGCGGCGTCTCAACTCTCCCATTGGCAGAGATGGCAAGCTAGCCAAGCCCAGACAGTTGCACAACACGTTGTGGGGAATGGTGTGTCCTGCTGAGACGCCAGAGGTAATACGTTATGGTGAATGCTCAGCTAAAGGTGTGCTGATGAGGAGAGCAGTTGATGGAGGCGGGCGGGACAGACAGACATTCCTGTAGTGGTGTAGCCACTGGGGAGTGTACATGGGCACCCTGTGCTGGAAGCAGACTCGATGGGACTCACTGGGTCAGCCAGCATCCCAGAACAAGTGGTTTACTAGTTAGAAAGAAGAACGGGATTAATGGGAGTGAGAGGGAGGCGAGAGGGGAGGGGACAGGTGTGACCCACGTACATTGAGTGTGTGCGGAGGGGATGTGCAGGGGCTGAGCGCACACACTGCTCTTGCAGAAGGTCCCTTAACTGCCTGCAACTCCATCTCCAGGTGAGCCAGTGCTCTCCTCTGGCTGTTGGGCTCATGTGCACAGGCTCCAAGTTAAAAATAAAAACTTTAATTTAGATCTTCTACTTGTAAGAAAAGATTATAAAGAAATGTATACAAAAATATCTTAATGAAATTGCGATTGATTGATAAGAACCTTTAAAAAGTCTGCTAGTAATTATATGTCACAAATATCTCAAGGAATATTTTTATTTAACTACCTATCATGGTTTAAAAATTAAGATTTTTTAATAACCTTTTTCTTAAAAAGTTATATGTATACCTTGAAGTCAAATGTAAATGTTTATAGGAGATAATTTTTATGGGCATGTTAAATTGATGTTAATGATTATGTGACTTACTCCGTAGGGCCATGCTGTAGGACTTGTGAAGAATTTAGCCCTGATGGCTTATATTTCAGTTGGATCTCAACCCTCTCCAATTTTGGAATTTTTAGAAGAATGGAGCATGGAAAACTTAGAAGAAATTTCTCCTGCAGCTATAGCTGAGTGCGTCCAGATGAGTTTTCTTTTTAAACTGTTTATGCTCCAGTCGTGGTTGGTACAGAGCTGCTGAGTGATGGTGCTTTTGGTTTTTCATACAGTGCAACCAAGATTTTTGTTAATGGCTGCTGGGTTGGAATCCATAAAGACCCCGAACAGCTCATGAACACGCTGAGGAAATTACGGCGGCAGATGGACATCATTGTATCTGAAGTAAGAATTTTCTTTTTCTTTTTTCTTGTTTTTACAGTGTTGACAGTTGAATTCATGACCTTCCTCATATTATTTATCTACTTACTGTGCATGTGTGCACGTGCACATGTGGGTATGTATCACGTACATGTGGAGGTCTGGCGACAGCTCTGGAGAGTCAGTTTTCTCTTTCTGTCAAGTCGGCTCTGGGGATTGAACCCAGGTCATCGGGCTTGGGAGTAAGCACCCTTACCCACTCTGGCCTGGATATCACTTTTTTAAAAGCAATTTTATGGGGAAGTATGGCCCAGTTTTCACTTTTCCAGCTTTGGGGAAATTAGTTTATTCTAGTCATTGACTTTAAAGATTATGTATTACAGTTATATAATTCACTGAAAATTGAGTTTCCTTTTTTGACTTCTTTACATATAAGCACTTCTGTAGTGCTCTTATTCATAAATTTTACATTGCATATTTTCCCAAAACACATTTTATATTTTCTAGGAATGTGTTTGTAGACCAGTGCCATGCAGTAGAAATACCATACAATTAAAAATTTTCAGTGGCCACATTAAAAAAGTAAAACATAAACAAACGAAATAACTTTTAATTCTGTATTTTATTTGACTGATACATCCAAAATGTTACCCTTCAAATATTACCAACATAGAAGTGTTAGTGTAATGTTTTGTATTTTAAAATATATTAATATCTTTTGAATCCATGGAACTTATTCTTGCAGCTCATTTCAGCTCTGAATGATCATATGTGAAGTACTCAGTGATCAGCTGTGGCTGGCGGCTGCTCTGGGGACTTTGGCTGTCTGTCTGCTAGGCGAGAAAGGCAGACTTCGGAATAATGGGAGCGTGTGGGCAAGGCCGCGGTCTCCCAGCGTGGGGTGCGTGTCTTTTCTTTAGTATTCTGGAGGCAGGGATGGATCCGTGTGTTTAAGGGCAGCCTGCTCTGCATAAAGTGTTTCCAGACAGAGCTACACAGAGGTCCTGTTTAAGGACAGGAGCACCACAGGGCCGGTTACTGGAAGGAAGCAGGGTGAAGTGCTTGTCCTAAAACACTGGACAGGACTGGAGCTCCGCAGCACGGCACTTGCCTAGCGTAAGCCGGGCCCTCGGCTCATTCTCCAGCACTGCAGGAGCAACGCCCAAAGAAGTAGTTAACACGCAGTCTAAAATAGAGCACTCAGCTTGTGCCGGTGGCACTGAAAAGGTTTTCTCCATTTTATATGGACTTGTGTCCTCTTCTGATGTTGTTCAGCTGAATAATAAGTTTGGGTTAGAGGTTTTTATCCTACTCTTGGGTATTACAATTACATCTTGTTATAATGGATTAACAGTGGTTTATCTTTTTGTTTTGAGGTTTTTTTTGTAAGTGTGTACTATTGAAGAGCAAACCTAGAGACCCACACATGCTAGGGCAAGCTCTATCGCTTAGCTGCGTGTGCCCTTTTATTTTACATGTATGAATGTTTGACTTAATGTATATCTGTGCTCCATGTGTGTGCCTGGTGCCTGTGGAGGCCAGAAGGGAGTACAAGACCCTCTAGACCTGGAGTGACAGATGGTTGTCAGTCACCATGTGGATGCCCGAACTTGAGTTCTCTGCAATAGCAGCAAGTGGTCTTAACTGCTGAGCCGCCTCTCCAACTGTTCATTTTAAAGATGCAGTCTTACTCATTTGCCTGTGCTGTGTTACCCTTGTAGGATCAGCCGATCCTCTCCAGTCGGCTTCCTGAGGATCCTACAGTGCCCATCTACTTGTATTTTTAGCTGAGCTGTTATCATACCCCCCAAAAAACTCATGAGATTGTTTTGTCTTTTATATCTAGGTTTCTATGATCAGAGATATTCGAGAGCGGGAGATTCGGATCTATACAGATGCAGGCCGTATTTGTAGACCACTTCTGATTGTGGAAAAGCAAAAGCTGCTTTTGAAGAAGAGACACATTGACCAGCTGAAAGAGAGAGAATATAACAACTACAGGTAAGATTGTGGGTGAGAAAAAAATACAGGTAATCAGAAGCTGAGACAGAAAGTATAGTTTCGTTGTTTCTGGTGTAATCACAGGTTGCACAGCACTGCCACGCTGCGGGGCTCTCAGTGCCCGGGAGATGCGTTACCATCAGCAGCCATACTTATTTTTCTTGTTTTTTTTTTTTGTTATTGGTTGTACAGTGGACTTGTGGGATCTGTATTGAAATGTGAAAGTCTTTTGATGCGCTAAAATGTGATGATAAACAACAAAGTGCAGAACGTAGGGCCTGCAGTGTGGCTAATGCAGTGTGAGGGGAACGTCCTTGCTGTGTAGGCCAGGCTGACCTGGAGCACACAGCGGAATCCGGGGCTGGCCTCGAACCTACAACCTTCTCGCCTCAACTTCCTGAGTACAGGGAATATACATAGTGTGCTGCCACTCCTGGCAGAAATAAGAAATATAATAGAAAAGATGAACTTGCTTTAAATTTTTACTCTAAATAATATCATAAGTCTATTGTAAAATAACATGTGTGGTAAAAGAGTGAGTATTCTCAATTCATGGTTGTTGATTTTGCCATACTTTTTTTCATAATGTCCTTTTCACAAGTTAATATGAGTAATAGGTGGATATATGCATTCTACCAGACCTTATTCTGTGTTTTACCTACTTCCCATCCCTACTTCATAAGTATAGTTTTTTTAAGACTTATTTATTTTATGCATATGAGTACACTGTAGCTATCTTTAGACACACCAGAAGAGAGCTTCACATTCCATTACAGATGGTCGTGAGCCACCATGTGGTTGCTGGGAATTGAACTTAGGACCTCTGGAAGAGCAGTAAGAGATCTTAACTGCTGAGCTGTCTCTCAGGCTGAAAAGTGTAGATCTTTAGAAGAAATTGAAGAGCAGGTGCAATCTGACCGAGTTTAGTCAGTCCAGCAGCCTTTCACATTAACAGTCATATAACTCTGAATTCTTTCCATATTAGTACAAACACAGATAGGAATAGTTTTAAAGCCGTAGGCTTTGTAGTAAAGTGTCTCATGAACCTGAGTTTTTTCAGTTGGCAGGATCTGGTAGCCAGTGGGGTGGTAGAATACATCGACACCCTGGAGGAGGAGACTGTGATGCTCGCGATGACTCCCGATGATCTGCAGGAGAAGGAGGTAGCGTATTGCTCCACCTACACCCACTGCGAGATCCACCCGTCAATGATCCTCGGCGTCTGCGCATCTATTATTCCTTTTCCTGATCACAACCAGGTTGGTCCTACTTCTTTTTTCTGATTTGCAAAGAATCGGGGAAGTAATCAATATTAGGAATTAGTGTGAAATCTTATCAGAGGGCGTACCCACCTACAGACTCAGCTGTTTGATGTGTGATGTATGCATTAGTTACTTTTCTGTCCTGTGATAATATGTCACTGCCAAGGTAACTTACAGATAGAAGTTTATTTTGGGCTCTGCTTCCAGACGGATAAGAGTCCATGATGGAGGAGCAGACGCAGGGGAATAGCAAGCTGTTATCTTTATCCTAATCCTTATCCAAAAGCAGGGAGCAGGGAGCAAGGTGGGGATAGCATGTGGCTTTGAGACTCAAAGCTGGTCCCAGTGATGAGCTTCTCCTAGCAAGGCCACCCCTCCAGGCCTCCGGAGACCGTGCCATCAGCTGGGAAGCAAGTGTTGAAAGGCCGAGACTGCGGGCCTCCCACAGCCCTCCCATCTGCGGCTCGGATGTGTGTGGGGAGCACAGTGGTCACGACCTGTCTGAGAGGAAAAGGCCAGAGACCTGTTAACCAGTTATTTCTCTGATGTGTTATTAAATATTCACTGTCTTTATTTTTTGTTTCTACCATTAGTCCCCCAGAAACACATACCAGTCTGCTATGGGCAAGCAGGCTATGGGAGTGTATATCACCAACTTCCACGTGCGGATGGACACCTTGGCCCATGTTCTCTACTATCCTCAGAAACCCCTTGTGACTACACGGTCTATGGAATATCTGCGATTTAGAGAGCTGCCAGCAGGTGTGTTCAGTGTGCTGTTTGTTTACGATTTTGTCATGCTTAAGACACTTCAGTGAGAAGTGCTTGAGAAGATTAAAAACCACATACAACACTGACCGCTTTACAAACTGTAGGTGTTAGAAGCACGAATGAATTAAAACGGTCGATGTGTGGAAAGGGCTACGTTGGGTCTAAAGTCCTATTGAAGTACAGTGTCAAAATGACTGAGTCCTCTTGGAAGGTAGAGCCGCTTTTATGGAGGAATGATATTGGTAAAGGGGGTATTTGAATGTGAGCAGACCTTCCTTCATTTGTGAACCATGAGATGTGGGACTGGACATGCCAGTGTCGTGTGGCTAGAGCGTCACTATATGTGACTGAAGCTTGTTCCCGTGGGGTGGGAAGGACCTGAGCAGATGGAGTGGTATTTTAAAAGTGAAGGTTTGGAGTTGACGGCTCCCCAAGAGGGAGTCAGGTTTTGTTAAGGGGTGGCTGTTGGTCCTTCTACTCAATTGAGCAAATGGCCCCACATCCATGAGCGTATGAGCAGCAGAAATTGGATTCTGTGGGTTCTTCAAATATGATATTACACTTCCAGCTTTTTTTTTTTTTTTTTGGTTTTTTCGAGACAGGGTTTCTCTGTGTAGTCCGGGCTGTCCTGGAACTTACTCTGTAGACCAGGCTGTCCTCGAACTCAGAAATCCGCCTGCCTCTGCCTCCTGAGGGCTGGGATTACAGGCGTGTGCCACCATCGCCCGGCTACACTTCCAGCTTTTTAAAACCTCACTATTTTCTGCAGTAGCTGCACCAGGATGTGCTCCTGGTAACAGTGACTAGGGCTCGTCTTTCTCACAACCTTGTCTGTATTTGCACTTCATCCTGCGTTTTCTGAATAGCCGCCTTTCTGACTGGAGTGCAAGGGAATCTCAGAGTGGTTCTAATCTACATTTCGCTGGATGATGTTGAACACTTAAAAATGTTTGCTAAACATTGTATTTCTTTTTTTTTTTTTTTTTTAGTTTTTCGAGACAGGGTTTCTCTGTGTAGCCCTGGCTGTCCTGGAACTCACTCTGTAGACCAGGCTGGCCTCGAACTCAGAAATCCGCCTGCCTCTGCCTCCCAAGTGCTGGGATTACAGGCGTGGGCCACCACGCCCGGCAACATTGTATTTCTTTAAGAATTCTGTTCAGCTTCTTTTCTTGATGTTTGAGTTTTTGTTTGTTTTTTAAGATAAGATTCCGACCCTCTGCTGAATGTTGAGCTACAAAGATTTTCTCCCATTCTGTAGGCTGTTTCTTCATTTGAGTGACAGTTCCCTTTGCAGAGAATTATTGGCCAAACTTCTTGAGTGATTAGAGTCCTATTCAGAGAGCCATACCTGTGCCTATGCTGAAGTGTACTCTCCACAGTTTCCTGTAACAGTCTCTGAGGGGTTTATGTGAAGGTTCTTGAGTCATTTGAAGATTATTTATGCTTATTTCATGTGTGTGAATGTCTGGCCTGCATGCATGTAGGTGTACCACAAACATGCAGTACCCGCAGAGGCTAGAAGAAGAAGGTATCAAATCCCTGCTGGAGTTATTGATGGTTATTAGCCTGACATTAGCCCAGCAGGAGGCAGAGGCTTCCAGACCTCTTGCAGTTTGAAGCCAATCTGGCTTACATATTGAGTACTAGGTGAATCTGGTTTACACAATGGATCCCATCTTAAACAAAAACATTAAAAATTAGGTAGCTGTAGTTAGATGCCCTCTGTTTTATCCTGTTGATCTGTGTGTCTAGTGTTGCTGGTTTTGTTACTTTGGCTCTTGCAGTATAACTTGACGTCAGGCAGGATTTTATGCTCAGGACTGCTCTTGCTGCCTGGGTCTCTTGTGCTTTGGAATGAACGGTAAGGTGCTCTCTCTGTATCTGTGCAGACTGGCACTGGGTCCTTGTCAGGAGCTTTCACTTGGTAGGATGCCCATCTCCACAGTATTACCCTTGGGACGCATGGGGCTGTGAGGTACTTTGTCTTCTAGAGTCTTCCTCGGTTTGTTCGAACACTTTCTAATGCTTTAGTTATGTGTTATCAATCTTCTTTCACCTCCTCCTTCCTTTTTTCTTTTTTCTTTTCTTGAGAAAAGGTTTCTTGTACCTCAAGCTGGCTGTATACCATAGGCTGTATACCATAGGCTGACTTTCCTACTTAACGCATCTTTAGTGCTGGTAATAAAGTTTGGATTTCATAATTCCTTACAGTAAACCAATCACTTGTTATTTGTTATTACTGTGCATGGGTTCCATGCCAGCATATAGACCGTAGGGCAGTTTTGTGAGCTGGCTCTTCCCCTGTTACATAGGTTCTGGGGACACACTTAGTTTGCCAGGCTTGTACAGCAAATGCCACAGGGCAGGCTCACTGTTTTTCTCTTTTTTTCTTGTTCCCTCCTTCCGCTCCCTCCCCTTTCTCTGCTTCCCTCCCTCTACCCCTCCTCCTTCCCGGTACTGTTTAGACGGGATGGTCTTGTGTTGCCCGGGCTGTTTTCACACTCCTGAGCTAACATAGTCCTCCTGCCTTCACCTCCCCACGCGTCAGGTGATAGACCTTTGGCACCACATCTAGTCCTATGTCAGTTAAAATAGTTAGGGCAGCAGCTACTAAGAACTGGGGCCTGAAAGGTGGTGCCACACTGTGGTGGCCTGGGGAGAGAGCAGCAGGTTGTGAAATGAAATATAATTTTCATATTTAAAATTAGAAATTAGGAGGCCAGGGTCTGAGGCTTGAGTTTGCCGCTAATTCACTTTGGAGGCATATGTTCTTATCTTTGAGTCATGGGATAATAAAGCTTGTTTTGTTTAGGGCACAGAGTTGCTGTGAAGATCCAAAGGCTGGGTTAGGGGCAGCACTCTGCAGCTACAAACCATGAGAACTACTGGTAGAAAGGATGGCTTCGTTGGGAATGACAGGTTGAGGGTTAAGCTAGCAGAGCATTTGCCTCATTCACAGGGTCAGGGAGGTGTAGACAGCAACAGTTCCCATGATACAAACATCCAAGGGTTTGTGACAAATACGATTGAAGAAAATGGATTTCAATGAAAGGATAGGTTTCCCTGCTTTCCAACTGGTTCTTTACTGTGCGATTTTGAATGTATCGTAGGAATCAACTCAATTGTGGCCATTGCATCATACACGGGCTATAATCAAGAAGACTCTGTTATCATGAACCGTTCAGCTGTGGATAGAGGCTTTTTCAGGTCAGCTTTTGGTAAAATTTGTTGAAACACAGATGGGCGGGAGGAGAAGGGAATGGGGGGTTTGTGGAGGGGAAACTGGGAAGGGGGGATAACATTTGAAATATAAATAAATAAAATAACCAATTTTAAAAAAGGAGCTGATGTAGTGGAAATGCATTTTTTTTTTGTTTTTGTTTTTGTTTTTGTTTTTTTTGTTTTGTTTTTGTTTTTTCGAGACAGGGTTTCTCTGTGTAGCCCTGGCTGTCCTGGAACTCACTTTGTAGACCAGGCTGGCCTCGAACTCAGAAATCTGCCTGCCTCTGCCTCCCAAGTGCTGGGATTACAGGCGTGCGCACCACCGCCCGGCTGCATTTTTTTTTTTTCATAAATTTTTTTTAAGAATAAACTTGACTGCTCGAATCCAAAAGCTGATCTGGTTGGTGGTCATACAGCTACAGATGGTGATTCTTGGGTTTTCAGATGGGATATTTTAAATGTTTTTCTGTTGTAAGCAAATATATAATTGCATTTGGATAATATAGAAACATCTAAGGAAGAAATAAAAAGAAAACAACTCTGAAATAACTACTGGTAAAATTATGGTGTGTTTTATTTATATTCTTGTTTGTTTTTTGAGACAGTCTCACTATGTAGTTCAAGCTGGCCTTGAACTAACAATGTAGTCGAGCGGCTTTGAATTCATGGTAATCCCTTACCTCAGTCTTCTGAGATTGGGATTTCAAATGTGCACCACATTTGCCTTCCTATTTTTCTCTTGAAGAAGAGAAATAAGATTAATCTTAAATATGTAGCATAAGAAGGTTCTTTAAAACATGGGGGATTTAGAGGAGAAAATTTTCTCTCTGTGTAGTTCTATAAAGCAGTACTAGGACTAAAGTGTGGATATAAAGGATATAAAGCTGATGTCATAGCTTCTTATAAAAAAACGCCTCAGTGGCTGTGCTCAGGGCTGTTGGGAGAGGACTTCCGTTAGGAGGAGGCTGGACTTAGTTATGTGCCCTCCCCATCCCCCCATGTCACGTTTGATGCCAGTTTACAATTGTGAGTCAGACGCTGCATGTAAATTCCATTTACACCTGAACTTTGACCGTAGTGCACAGTGGCCCTGGGCCTGCTTTGTGGTTCAGATTGTCTCCCAGATACCAGGTAAGCCAACACCATTGCTGTAATGTAAGATGCTTTACTGAAAGACAATAGAAATCACCTTTGGAACTCTGTTTTTAGGTCTGTTTTCTACCGATCGTACAAAGAACAAGAGTCTAAAAAAGGATTTGATCAAGAAGAGGTGTTTGAGAAGCCTACCCGTGAGACATGCCAGGGTAAGAGACAGCATCACCTGTGGGCCAGGACGCGCCACTGAAGCCGCACGGCGCTGATCTCAGTGAAGTTCTCAGTGCGTTCACTGAACGCACAGCTAGATACTGAATGGTCAGGGCTGTAAAAGGACCCGGCAGCCAATGGCAGCACAGTCTGCCCTCAGGGCAGGCTTTTGTAGGAGAGACCAGGCTTAAAGATTCAAAGGGCAAGGAGGGGCGCCGAGGCTCACTAGGCACAGCATTGTCAGCTGATAGTTAAGGGGTGAGGGGTGGGGGCTGGGGGTGACCGGGAGTTCAGGGGACATTGAGATAACAGAGCTTGAGTATTTTAATCATAACATTTTAGGTTATTAGTAGCATTCTTCAGTGTCAGCCACCAAAACCACAGTGAACTCATATGTACGTGCAGGAAGGGCTGCCCGGTGATCAGCTCTGAATTAAGATATTTAGACATAACAGTTCATAGTGACCTTTGATTAGATGGGTCCTACGGAAAGCTTTGTTCAGTTTCTAAAGATTAGCAAACCTCATACAGGACATTCAGAACATACAGAACAAAACAGTAGGTATGTGGTCAGCATGTCCTCGAGCCAAGTCACGTCTCTGTGTCAGTGACTGAAGGCATGTTACAGCAACATATGAAATAGCTGGCAGGCATGAACAAAATGGCTACAGCTATTCTGGGGAAGCGAGACTATAGCAACGTCAAACTGTGGTGTTCCCCTTTAACTTGCCGTGCTGGCCTGTGCAGTGTTGCTAGGCTAGGCTCTTTCTTCTTTAACGCGCGTGCGTGTGTGCCTGCGTGCGTGCTTGCATGCGTGTGTGTCCGTCCTGTGGTTTTCTTAGAGCTCAGACTTCAGGGCATTCTGCTTCAGATCTCTTTAGTCAGTCCGTGGAGAGGAACGACGTGAGGCCATTGTCTCGAGGCCACACATCCCACTGCATTCTCACTCTGCTGCCGGCCTGGTCTTCAGCGGCTTCCTTCAGTCAAAGCTGGACAGTTTATACCACAATGCTGGTAAACATTCTAAGACGATGAAAAGATGTCCAGCAGTTCTTGTCTCCTGTTGTTGTTAATCACTGTCACAAGCCACTTAGAAAGTACTTATGGGGATAGGATCCCCTAGGGAAATGGACTCCTAATGGTGTTGTGTGAAGGGATAGTGTCCTCTGTTTCCTTAAGTTCTTCCTTCCCGCATTCCCATCGGTTGGTTCTGTGTAGCAGAAAGTGGGTGTCCAGTGGAGTTATAATGCACAACTTGGCCAGGTGGTGGTGGCCTTGGAAAGCCAAGGCAGGTGGATCTTTGAGTTCTAATCTCTGAGTTCAAGGCTGGTCTGTTCTACAGAGAGTTCTAGGACAGTCAGGCTCTATTGGGGGTGGGGGGTGGTGACACAGCTCATGATTTCTGTGGGAGAATATCATGTGTAGGGCACAGGTGTATAGGATACAGGCATGTAGGGACACAGGCATTCTTCCTCATGTGACAGTGGCCGCACATTAGGGAATGTTTTTCTCAATAGAATCCAGTTCTTAATAGAATCCAATTCTGTCCTGTTTTGTTTTTTTCTTGGTAAATTTCTTTTTTAAAAAGTCATTTTTATTTTATGTGTATGAGTGTTTTGCCTGTATACATGCCCAATGACCATAGAAGCCAGAAGAGGACATCTGATTGGAGCTACAGATGGTTGTGAGCTTCCATGTGGTTACTGGGAATTGAACCTGTGTCCTCTGGAAGAGCAGCCCGTGATCTTAACTGCTGAGCTATTTCCCTACCCCCACTTTGAGACAAGGCCTTTGATTGGTAGCCTTTGCTGGCCTCAAACTCATAGAGATCCATCTGCCTCTGCCTCTGCTTCCTAAGCAGTGGGATTAGGGGTGTACCACCATAGTAGTTTATATATATATATATATACTATGGTATCAGAGTACAGAGTTTCTAGTGTTTAGAATAGGAAAGTAATGAACAATATTTGTGGTGTTAGAGACTTCTTATGAATTTATTACTGATCTGGAACAGAGTTACGAATGTAGTTTCTCATGCTTGTTGGGGGAATTATGTGGCATTTTAAACACTTTTCTTTAGTTTCATTTAAGAAAATTCCCTGTCTGTTTCCTACAGGTATGCGGCATGCCATTTATGACAAGTTGGACGATGATGGTTTGATAGCCCCGGGGGTTCGTGTCTCAGGAGATGATGTGATTATAGGCAAAACGGTCACCTTACCCGAGAACGAGGATGAGCTGGAGAGCACCAACAGGCGCTACACCAAGAGGGACTGCAGCACCTTCCTCAGGACCAGTGAGACGGGCATTGTGGACCAGGTTATGGTCACTCTCAACCAGGAGGGATATAAATTCTGTAAAATAAGGGTGAGTATGGCTTTAATTCATGTAGACCATTTTAGAAAGTAATTGCACTTCAGTTTCTAATCCATCTTTATGTGAAACCAGGTACGGTCTGTTAGAATTCCGCAGATTGGAGACAAGTTTGCTAGCCGACATGGTCAGAAGGGTACTTGTGGTATTCAGTATAGACAAGAGGTAGGTGTCTTCAGTCTCTCTCTTGCCTAACCTAGAATTGTATTGAAAGATTAATTACAATTTCATGTAACTTTTTTTTTCTTAAATTTTAGTGTTTATTACCCATCATGTTGAAAAGAATTAGGACGTTCAAATTTTTACTTGGGCAGTGTCAGGTTGCCTAGCTTTGTCTCTAAGCGACTCCCGTGTCTTTACATTGTTTACAATTCTCTTTGTAGGACATGCCATTCACTTGTGAAGGCATAACTCCTGACATCATCATAAACCCTCACGCCATCCCCTCTCGGATGACGATTGGTCACTTGATCGAATGTCTCCAAGGGAAGGTAAGATTTTGTCTGGAAAAACAGTAGGTTCCAGCTGAGGTTTCCTTCGTTTTGGTGACGATTTCTCTCATTATTGAGCCAGGATGCTTTGTTAAAAGCTAATATATTTTCCTGCTTTCAGATTGTTTATTCCACTTTGTCATCCTTTTTTCTTTTGAAGAAATCTGTGGGCGGTGAGGGAGATGGCTCGGTAGAGAGGGCGTTGCTATGGGAGCATGATGGCCGCTGTGCATTCATGTCAGGGGTCATAGCGGCTGGGCTCGGGGAATGTCAGCAAGCCTGACACCTGAGTCAGACCGGAACCCGCGTGCTGGCAGGGCAGGGCTGAGGCCACAGGCTGACTTGTGATCTCTGCATAAATGAATTAAATATGCAATAATGTGTGGGTTGAGGGGAAGCTGTAACCCCAGTGCTTTGATGTGTGTGGCTTGGTGGCCCAGGTCAGGGAGGAGAGGCCTGTCTCAGGGCAGTATGAAGAATGATGGATGCATTAGTTTTTGTCTGTTGCTGTGATAGAACAACTTAGGGAAGAGAGGGTTTGTTTCATTCTACAACTTACAGTCTTGCCTATCTCGAAGGGAAGTCAGGGTAGGAACTCAAGGCAGACCCTGAACAAGGCCATGGAGGATCCCCATGACTGGGGCTTATCCAGTTTGTCTTTTGGACCTGTTCGTGGATGGCAGCCCTCTGGAGCACTGAGCCTCCTCCCATATCCACATTAGTCAGGACAGGTCCTCACGGAGCAGTCCGATGACAGGTCCTCAGCTCGGGCTCCGCATCCCAGATGCCTCTCACTTGTTTCTGCTCGTCAAATTAACCAGCAACCCAATGTCCTCTTCTGGCACATGGATGTGTATTCCTCCCTTATGCATACACATATACCAATACACACACAAAACTGCAAAGTATTGTCAAGAAGAAATTTTTGCCTAAGAACCTTGTGCTAGCCAATTGTCCTGTTGGGGCCCAAGACCTATTTATTTGTAAGATACAGTACATACAGCCTTTGCGTTTATTTGTGGTTATAGCACCTGGCTCTTTTCTATAGATAAGTTAATTCATAGACAGTTAGCTTAGTATGGCTTTAAGAAATGTTAAAATTAGCTGGGCGGTGGCGGCACACGCCTGTAATCCCAACGCTCTGGGAGGCAGAGGCAGGCGGATTTCTGAGTTCGAGGCCAGCCTGGTCTCCAGAGTGAGTTCCAGGACAGCCAGGGCTACACAGAGAAACCCTGTCTCGAAAAAAAGAAGTCCAAAAAAGAAAGAAAGAAAGAAAGAAAGAAAGAAAGAAAGAAAGAAAGAAAGAAAGAAATGTTAAAATTGTGTATTCATCTTTGAGGGTAAGTTTTCTGTCTTTGAGTGTCTAGAACAATGGTAGTCTAATGCACGGACGGCTTCATTTAAGACCTTAAGATGTTATTTTCCTTGAGTACATCAGTCATGTTTGGGATCCTCGGTGTCTTCATGCATGATCTCATGGATAGATTTCTGTTTGAGAGCATGTTAGTCTTTCTTTTTAGGCAGTTACTTTGTTACAAGTGTCTTAGGTAAGATATTTAAAAATGAATCTCATTATATCACAACTTTTATTACCATTTTTAATTTCAAAATCTTGCCTTTATAGAAAATTAAATTATCTCTTTATTGATGTGTGATGTCTCTCACACATGCTCTCATTCCTAAGGTCTCTGCCAACAAGGGTGAAATTGGTGATGCCACTCCGTTTAATGATGCTGTCAATGTGCAGAAGATTTCTAACCTTTTATCTGACTATGGCTACCATCTCAGAGGAAATGAGGTACATTTACTGTCACCTATGTAGCAAGCATATTCTGTGTGGTGTCCTCTTATATATACAAGAAAGCCGTTGGCTTGGGCAACATGATACATACATACAGCATGATGACGTCCTACCAAGTAAACACACTGAGAAAAGAAATTACCCAGAATGCTTTTATACCTTGAAAGTCCCTTCCAGTGTCTACCCCTTTCTTCCCAGCTAAGGACTGTCTCATTATAGGCTAGTTTTGATTTTTATGTAAATAGGAGTATGGAGTACTCCTATTTACACATATGCATTTCTGAACTTGTTTAATATTTGTAGTTATGTGTGGTAAAAATCTCTGTCTGTTTTCAGGTACTCTACAATGGGTTCACTGGCCGAAAGATCACATCGCAGATTTTTATTGGCCCCACTTACTACCAGCGTCTGAAGCATATGGTGGATGACAAGATTCATTCTCGTGCTAGGGGCCCCATTCAGATTCTCAACAGACAGCCCATGGAGGGCAGATCTCGGTGAGGGAGCCACGAGCCGTCTCTGCGTGTTATATTCAACTAGCCTTTCACGGCAAGGTGTAAAGCACGGATAAGTAGAGACCGCGGTGTGGTGACTGCCTGTGCTCCCGTCTCCTCACTGTAACAGCTTCTGCTGTAAAGTCAGGGCGGGAACGGCCTAGGCAAGTGCTCTACCCGTGAGCCAGACCCCGCTTACCTCTGATGATGTTCACCAAATCTAGTGGTCCTGCACTTCCCTTCCTAAACTTCTTGCAGGTGTATAAGAGTGGCTATCAGTGATCTCAGACCTTTAGAGAACTTTTCTTCATGTGAGCTATGCTTTTCACTGCAGTAGAGATGACTGAAATTTAAAATATTTATTTAAAAACAAAGACAAAACCATTACTTACTAGTACATATTTAATGAAAAACCAGTATATTTCTAAGTAAGCTTAGTGATAAAAGTGACGTTGGCTTACAGTTTTTGCAAATCTCTTTAGTGAACTAGAAGGCAGCTGGCCTCTTCTTCTGAATTAATTCCATTGCAGTATTTCGCTGTTCCCTTCTTCCTCCACCTCCCTTCCTGTCTTCCCCATCCCTTTCTCCTTAGAGTCTCATACTAGCGCAGGCTAGACTCAGACTCTTACACAGCTGTGGCTGGTCTTGCCCACCTGCAGACAGTTGGGACTACAGGCGTGTGCCCCCATGCAAGCTCTCTGTTGTATGTAAGAATGTTTTTATTCCCTTTCTGTGTTGTGTGTAGGTGTGTGTAACCATGGTCTGAGTGTGGAGGTCTGAATACAGCTTGTAGGGCTTGAGTCTCTCCATTCATCCTGTGGGTCCGGGGATTGAATTCAGGTGAATTCAGGTCACCAAGAACCTTTACCCACTGAGCCGACTCTAACCCAGTTTTGTATTTGAGGGAGCTCAGATGTCACACAGATAGATATGGTTGGAAAGGGAAGAATCTTTTTTTGTTTCTATACTAAAATGAAGAGTTACTCTAGTTTTTGTTTTTCTGAATCTTCATTTATCTTTGAGCCAGTGTGTTTTTGTTTTTTTTTCCCTCTGACAGTATGTTTCTATGTAATCCTTGGTATTCACTTTGAAGGCCATCTTAACTCTGAATTCATGGTAACCTCCTGCCTCAGCCTCCCACAGGAGGCTGACAGTACAGGCCTCACTTTCAGGCCTGCACCACTCACTGTGCTTGGTGATTTGTAATTTCCTTTTCTTTTCCATATTTCCTCTCTATGAAGGGAGGGGGCGGAGATTGAGAGAGAGAATGTGAGAGAGAGTCTGTAGCTCAGAACAACTAGCATTGCCTCCGCCTCCCAAGTAGTGTCAATACTGCCATGAGGCCAGCTCTACCCACCTTCCCTCCCTCCCTCCCTCCCTCCCTCCCTTCTCCCCTCTCCCTCCTTCCCTCCCTCCCTCCCTCCTTCCTTCTCCCTCCCTTTTTCTCCTTTTTCTTTTTAATAACTTTAAAAGTGTACGGGAGTTTTGCCCGCATGTATGTGTGTGCACTGTCTGCATGTCTGGTGATCCAGAGGCCAGAAAGAGGGTGTCGGTCCTTTGGAACTAGAGTTACAAGCAGTTCTGCGCTGTGAGTGGATGCCAGGAACTGAGCTCACAAATGCACGTGTTATCTTAAGGAAGCTGACGTCCCTCACTCTGTGGCCATCTGAACGCACATCCCCTTGTGGTCCCCTGGGAAACCTGCCCCACCCACCTGTTGATTGTGTGTGTGACTACGTCCCTCCTCTGAGGCTCGTGGCTGGGAAAGCTCTCCTTGGGATTGACTTCTAGATGCACTTTCAGTACAGACTGGAACTCTAGAGAGTTAGATGGCGGCATGTTGAGTCTGCAGTGTGTTGGTAGGAACTTGTCTGCTGTCCCTGAGCGCTGTGCTGCGGTCTTCATTTGAAGGCCTGACGAATAGTAGATGCTTGGTTGGCTTTCCCCCTCCTCAGCAGGTTAGACTGCGAGGACATAAAAATCAGGACCTGGTTCTGGACCCCTGCCACTTCACGACTGTCACTAATCAGAGCGCTGTTTATAAGAAAGGATCGGTACAAGGCCATGGAGTGGTAAAGGAGCTTGCTGTGAGCGGAACTGTTTGGGTTCAGTTCTCAGAAGAGAACGACTCCTGCAGTCTGTCCTCCGACTCTACACGTGGGCATGTGTGGCATTCACAAATGCGCACAGTAAATGCGTACAAACAAGCTCTTGTTCTCTTTATCAACAGTGACGGTGGCCTGCGCTTTGGAGAAATGGAACGGGACTGTCAGATCGCCCATGGTGCAGCACAGTTTTTAAGAGAAAGGCTGTTTGAAGCATCAGATCCATATCAGGTTCATGTTTGTAATCTTTGTGGAATAATGGCGATTGCTAACACCAGGACTCACACCTATGAATGCAGGGGATGCCGCAATAAGACCCAGGTGTGTGTACACTTGATTCCATGGATGTTCCTATCCAGTAGTCATGGCAGACTTAGTGTAGTGGAATAGGCTGGGGTTTTCAGTTTTGATAGCAGGTCTCTAAGATACTAGTTTGACAAGGAAAGATAATTTGACTTTTCTAAAACAGGCTTAAAGCAGTTTCAGTAAGCTGTTCGTCTCTGAAACAGTAAGGCCTCACACTAGGAATCTCAACTGTTTTTAATATGCTTATGGATATTCTGTGTCTGCACTGTGTGTGCCCACAGGTCGGGGAGGGCAGGGGGCCATCTGGGGTGGAGCTCACAAGTGGTTCCGATGTGGGTGCTGGGAATGAAGCCCAGGTCCTCTGGAAGAGCAGCCAGAGCTCTTAACCTCACATCATCTCTCCAGCCCAACCAAGAGGGTTTCTTTTTTTTTTTTTTTTTTTTTTTTGCCTTGAGTGACCCTATTGGCTCCTCATTCTTTTTTTTTTTTTTTTTTTTTTTTTTTAGTGATTCTTTTTTTTTTTTTTTTTTTGATTTTTTTTTTATTGTATATATTCTATATTTACAATTCATTTCCCTTTTTCTGGTTCCAAGAGGGTTTCTTAAGCTTTGACTTAATGTACCCGTTAGGAAGGGTGAGTAATGGCTTTGTTGGCAGAAAGGAGGAACGAAGCCTGCTTGGCCCAGGTGAGCGCTGGCAGCCGCTCCGTCCACCAGGACTGCCAGGCGGTAGTCAGCCGCCCTGGAGCCTTGGAGCCGGCTGCTGACCCTGTCTTCCCCCTGCAGATTTCGTTGGTGCGAATGCCGTATGCCTGCAAGCTGCTGTTCCAGGAGCTCATGTCCATGAGCATCGCGCCACGGATGATGAGTGTGTAGCCGGCGGACGCGCACGGCCACATACCGTGACCATCGGGATCTTGTTTCTGTGATTGTCGGTTTTTTTTTCTTTTAAAAAAAAAAAAAGACAAAATTTATTGTTATAAGAATTTTATTTGTTTTGTTTAAAGCAATGCATGCTTTTTTCTGTAAATAAACAATAAATTTTTGTAGATAGTCTTGATGTGTTTGATTTCTCTGTGTAACACCAGCTGGCTGTTGTAAAGCGATAGTGGGTTAGGTTAAAAGACTTGTGGCAGGCAAGCGTGGGGTCATGGCTGTCCGCTGTCCGAGAGCACGTTCAGCCACCGGCTAATGTGTGTCACAGGCTTAGAGCTGAGCACCTCCACCTGTTCAGAAGAAAGAAAGAACAGTCACACACGTGCATGGTATGGCAGACTGTCAGTTCCTCCATCAGTGAGAATGGTAACTTATACGGCTAACAGGCAGGGCATGGTAATGTGCTTATAGACCCAGTGTTCAGGCGTGGACAGGAGCATTGTTTAAACCCAGGAGTTAAAGCCTGGGCAACTTAGGACGACCTCCGCTTGGTCTCATCCCTCTCCCTCTCTCTTTCCTAAGAAAGTTTTCTCACTATGTAGCCCAGGTTAATCTTGAACTCATGACTTGCCTGCCTCAGCCTCCCACGTGCTGGGATTACAGACACGTGCCCCCTTTAAAGAAAGCAAACAGGGCGGGGAGACTGCAGAGGGCAGCTCTGCAGTTAGGTTTGAGTCCCAGCACCCACATGGCGGTTCTCAGCTGTAACTCTAATCCCGAGGGATCTGATGCCCTCTTCTGGCCTCTGAGGGCACTTCATGTGTGCGGTGCAGAGGTACATGCTAGTAAACCACTCACAGGCATAAAAAGTGAGGTGTGTGTGTGTGTGTGTGAGTGTGACAGAAACATGGGGATAAAGGATGTATGAGACATGTTGGGATGCCCCAGGCAGGACGAGCATTGCAGTTTCATGTATGAGAGCCAGGCCTGCTGTGTTGCTTCGGTGTGGAAAGGGGAACTTTCCCATAAACTTGGGAGAGCATTTTCCAAATTGAGATCCAGAGAAGCTAAGCAACTTTGAAGCCCAGCCCCCGTTCAGAGCTTAGAAGAGTGCTGTTCCGGAGTTGAGATTCCGACAGGCGGCCCAGCTCTGGGGTGTGCCACTGCCTGGCTTCCCCACACATCTTGGTGGAAAGGAATTTCTGATCATACATACTTTTGCTTGGTAATGCCTTTTACTGCACAGCTGAGTGCCCTGGCCAGTGAAATGAGCTACCACATGCTGACAGGAAGCATTTCGTGGTCTGATGGAGTGTCTGGTCAGAGGTCACTCCAACAGCACCAACGACGTGTCAGGGGGCAGCACTGCTGTGTCGCTGGCGGGTGGGCTCTTTGGAAGAAGCATTTTAGGAGTGGAGTAGGACTCGGCTGAGTACTTGCCAGCCTCTTTTTCTAGCTTCTTTTAGGATTTATTTTTATTTCTTACGTATACATGTGTGTTTTATGTGAATGTGTGCCGTGAGTATGTGGCTGCCTATGGAGGCCAGAAGAGCGCACAGGAGTCCCCGGAGCTGGGGTTACAGGCAGTTGTGACCTGCCCCACATGGGGCCTGGGGACTGAACTCAGTTCCTCTGTGTCACAGTACAAAGGGGGAATGACGCACAGAAGTCACAGGAATCCTGCTCGAGATGAGGCGGAGGCCGTCCTGGTGGCCCTCGGCCGACCACGTGTCCCCTCGAGGCGTGTGGTCTGGCTGTAGTAGCATGCTTAAGTAACACTTTTTATAGACTTCATGCTTTTCAGAATTAGTGGTCACGCATGCCACTTGTTCAGATTTACATGGTGAGCATTTAAAGGGCGTACATACCTTTTTTCACTGGTATTTCATGTAAGGAGTCAACCACAGTGATTTTGGCCGACGCTGAGGCCTGCCCTTGGGAATTGGACGCGTGGCACTCATACTCTCCATTGTCCTCCTTACTTAGAGGCGACACCTGCGGAAGGTAAAGGCTCTTTAGCTTTCTGTGGTGGTCCCTCTTTTTCAGTGGCTTCCATTACCCCCAGTAGGGTCCCTATGATGAGCAGGAGCTTGGGAGCAGAGCTGCTGTTAGTGAAGTCCTGTGCCAGCAGGCCGTATTCCAACGGCACGGATGTCTTTTGATCACAACGTGAATGTTAAAATGTGGGTAGGTGCATATACGTGCTGGAGGGGGAGCCTTGCTAGGTGCTATGATCAAATACAGAGACAAAGGTTAAGCAAAAATCACATACTTGGTAACCATGAATGATAATTAATGTTCAGTTCTGTGTAAGGATTCTGCTTTGGACTTAGGCAAGCAGAATTCTCTTAATTCTTATTTTATTTTATTTTTTTTTTTAAACAAAGTAGCTTCAGCTCTTCCCTTAGTTCCTGTAGCTGTATCTGTACTACCACAGCAGGGCTGCTTCGAAGAAATGGGAGAAAAATAATTTCAGGCAGGCGACCGGGACGCTTTGCCAAGGGCTGGAGTTCCGAGAGGGAAGCCGTGGCCGGCTCGTGGCACTTACCAGCACCCAGCCAGTAACTTCATGCTTTTCTGGTCCACCCCGAGTCTGAATGGCCAGGTTCTCCCGGTCGCCAGGCAAGAGTTCTGTCCTCTGAACCCCAGAGTGATCCCTCTTGACCTGAGAAATCAGAAGGAGAGTCTTAGGTCCATAGGAAAACATCAAGTTGCAAATGCCACATCCCCAGAATTGCTCAAGGTGTCTGCCGGACTTCGTGATTAGATTAAATCTAGCAATTTACTCAGCCCTGTTCCTTTTCTGAATACTGAGCAAACAGAATGGTCTCTTCCTGCCAATTGTACCTAAGCAAGGTGGGTTTGGTTTGGTTTTGTTCTGAGACAGGGTCTCACTATGTAGCCCTTGGCTGGCCTGGAACTTCCTAGGTAGACCTGGGAGATCTGTCTGCCTCTGTCTCCCAAGGGCTGGGATTGATGGTGTGTATCATCACTCCATCTGGCTTTTAAGCAACATGTTTTAAGCTTTTTCTGGAAAACTTGTGGAGTATGTCAGTCACCCTGCCTTCACCCACTAGTGCCCCCGGACACTTTGATCCTTGGTACTGGGTCTTTTTTTTTTTTTTTTTTTTTTGTCTGCCTTGCTGTGTTTGACTGGTATGCTGTCATGCAGTATTGTTTGATGTTTGGGACCTTGGGGGGCTCTTCCTGTAACAACCTCATCAAAGACAAGCAGCAGCTGGAGTCTGGAGCCAAGTCTAAGTCTTGCTCTGAGGGCTAAGGACACATGAAATAATTCCCACTGTCGTTCTGTGATTAGAACCTGCCGGTTTCCGTCCATGCCACGGAGATTCAGAAGGCTGGTGTGAAGGGGAGGTTCCCCTCCTTTGGGTTACAGCCAATCCTTACTTCATGTCTGTCCTTTCCCGCCTATTTTAAAGGTCAACAACGTATGTTAATAAGGACCTTGGAAAAGATTTAAAGAACACAGGGAAAAGGCTTTTTTTTCCTGTTGTACACATCTAGTACCTCCGTTTCAGTAATATATTTTAAGACTTATAATAACCGAATTAAGAAAAAAAACCACATGAAACAATTTTCTTTCCCATTATTGCCTTTAACGGAAGTTTCAGTTGCGAGGGACAGCCGTACCAGGACTGGGTCACCGGCCTGCTGTACTAGAACTGGGTCAACTCTGCCCACACCATGGTCCAGGCGCTTCCTGGTAACTATACTCAAGCCAGGTAGTTTGGTAGTGGCCGCATCCCTCTGGCCACACGGGGGCGCCAGAGGCTGCCAGGAGCCCCGATTTAAACTAAGGCGAATAACCCCGCAGCGGGGAAAGCTTTGCTGGTCTTTAAACTGTGAGGATAACACCGCCCTCTGCGGAGGAGGCTTTCCGAAGGGGAAAGTGAGGCCGACAGACTGAGAACAGAGATCAAAAGAATTCCAATCCTGATCACATTTGGGTGCCCGGGGGCTGCAGCTGCCTTCTCTCTCTTTTTTGCCCCTCAGTTATATGCACTGAAATCAGTTACGGAGACTTCTGACAATGAGAACAAAACCTCTCCTAGAGTCTCTCCCAGAGTCCCAGAGGTCTCCCCTCTGACCAAACAACAAACACACAAAGCAATTGAGATGATCGTCCATTTTTGACCTTGTCGAAGAAGCAAACTAGCTAAAAAGGGGTGTCTGGCTTTGCTGTTTTACTTAAAACTAAATTTCCTCTATTAGCATGAGTTTGAAGATTCTCCTTCACTTCATAACCTCCTTTATATAGTCCTGCTGCCGTGGACTGAGTGATACCACCACGTCTCTCCTGCTGTGTAGACTGTAAGCCTCTGTACCAGGAAGCCAAATTGAACCTTTTCCTCCCTTGAATGTTTCTGTCAGGTAACATTTGGTCACAGCAAGGCAAAAACAATGAAACCAGTGGGTTTAGATATTTCTCCATGATTCTTTGAGTTTCTTGGGTTCCCTGCTTGGACACAGCTACCAAAATTGGAGGTCGGGGAAGATACTTGCTGATGTAGACGGAGGTGGTCCCAGCTGCCACAGGCTAGACCATCGTGGGGCAGCGGGCCGTGGTGCAGACAGAACTGTGCATCCCCACCGCCCTGGGCCGTGCGAAAGAAGCTTCCGGGGTTGCATGATGCTTTCCCGAGGCCTGCACTACTGACCTTGTTCCAGATGAGGACAGGGGTTGGGATTCCGATGACTTCACAGCTCAAGTACACCTTGGCACCAGTGACATTCCAGATGTCCTTGGGGGGCGTCACTATGGAAGGACCTACGAGGGAAGCCAGAAAACCAAGCCCTTCGTTTAGCAGTCCATCATCAGTCAGGGTCTCACAACGCAGCTCCTCCTTTATGGGACCCTCCCTCCCACTCTGTGGATTATCTGAAGTGCATCTCAAAGGCCAGACGAGCAGGCCTCTTCCTGTCGCCAGCGCGATAATACAGTCTTCCCAGGGATGAAATAAGCAAACCAGCAAACACAACAACAAACGCCAATTAGTAGGAAAAAAAATTGTTTATCTAACAAAAATCTTGCAAAACTGTCTCCTTTTCCCCCAGCTGAGCTTAAACGGGTTGATTTTACCAGCTGTTTAACATTAGCTGGGCTTTTTTTTTTTTCCCCTTAACGCTGAGAAACTTCAGTTCTGAAATGCTCAATGTTTCACTTCCTTTGCTGACCGGCATCTTCACTTGGAGGACAATGCTAACAAACAGTCACTCCTTGTATAACCAAAGGGGGAAAAATATCTAAGAAGTTATTTTAAAATGTGCTGATTGCACCCAGGCAGGCTTGCCTGGGTAAGATTCAAGAGGGGTGTCCTGGGAACTGGCGGGAGGTACGGAAGGGGGCTGGGTGTCGGAGAAGGTGGGGAGAGGGGGTCTTTCGACAAATGCTCAAAACAGTGGCTGCCTTCTGTCAGGACCAAGCACCCAAAGAAAGAACAGGAGGGCGCTAGTCTCAGGGTTCTCGGTGGCTGGGTTCCCAGCAGTGAGCAGGTCAGGGGTAGCCAAGGCGGTTGGATGATACCGCCCCGTTTTCGGAGCTCTGGGGCCCAGTGATCACCCTTTCTCCTGCGAGTAAAAAGGCCATTAACTCAGAATCCACCCATAGTGGGCGCCCCTTTCCCTGTAAGTTTGTATGACTCAGTTCCGGGAGTGTCCCTATCATCTTGGCAGGACCAAGGGCTTTGCATTCCAGACTGTGTGGCCTAAATATTGTAGATCTGGGCCTTTACAGAAGGAAACTGCTGATCCCAACTTTAATCAACAGAAGAAAGAGACTAACATGTCAACCAGAATCACGAGAAAGGCCCAGAGCTTCGATCCTGCTCAGTTTCTCTTGAGCAAGAGTCACCTGATGATTTCCGCTTTGGCCCTGAAACTCCCACTTCTGACGTCAACAGATATGGAAAGAGTCCTGGCCTTGCTTGCTGTTCCTTCCCTGAGGGACCAGCAGGAGAGGTCTGCATATCTACCTTTTATTAATTAAGTTGCTCTAAATTGCTAATTTTAAAAATTACATTTATTTCCTTTTTTTTGTATTTCTTTTTTTTTATTATTGGATATTTTATTTATTTACATTCCAAATGTTAGCCCCGTTCCCGTGTCCCCTCCACAAACCCCCTATCCCATCCTCTCCTCTGCTTCTATGAGGGTGCTCCCCTCACCCACCCACTCCCGCCTCCCCGCCCTGGCATGCCCCTACACTGGGGCATCGAGCCTTCCCAGGACCAAGGGCCTCTCCTCCCGCTGATGTCCGACAAGGCCATCCTCTGCTACATATGCGGCCGGAGCCAGTGCAGGTGCCCTTACAAGGCAGAAATGGACTTCGAGGATCTTCCCCTGACAGCTGCACGCCATCACACTGGCTTGAGTGTGGGTGGCAAAGGTCTCAACTCAACTGCCCATGGAGCCGCCTCTTTAGCCCACACACCCCCTTTTTAGTGGAGCAATTACTATTTCCCATCTACTGATTTGCAATGCCAGGATTCAGCTCCCTGGGTCCTTCAGAGAGACTGGGGACAGTGTACCGTGGAGGGGACACAGAGCTGTGAGCCGGGGTTCCCACAGAGAGACACTGCAGCTGAAGATCTAGACTCCGCCCTCCGGGATGCTTTTCCCTGCTTCTGGAATGAGTCAGTTAATTATTCCCTCTGTCTGGGGTCTCCAAGCCTAGTTAAATATCTAACCACAGGGTCATCTTGTACCGGGGTCCTGGGAAAGGCACAACCTTCCCTTCTTGGCCTGGAAAACTTTCTTGCACAATCGGTATTCACAGGCCACGGAGTTCCCCCTCCCGACATCTCTTTTCAGGGCGTAATAACGTCTGGAAACGGCAAGGAAATGACCCCACTCTGCAAGATTCTCCCACTCGGCTCAAGGATTAGAAGCTTTTAAGACAAATCTCTTGGGGCGCTTTTTGTTTTTTCTTTCTTTGTAAGAACGCACAAAACAATCCGTTACGAAAGCTCTAAATATATTTTATGTTTCCTTCTGTGTGGCTCGCGGGTCCCAGTAGGAAGCCTACACCGTGCCTGGGACACTGGCTTTTTTTTTTCTTTCTTTCTTTTTTAAACAGCATTGCTGGACACGGAGCAGAGCGAGGCTGTGTTTATATGTGTGTTTCTGGCCTTGTCTCCGACATTTCCTAGTCTGAACGCCCTGATATAGAATGTGGGGCTCGCCCTCTCCCTAGCTTCCTCTTGGCTTCTGAGACCCCAAGGCTTGGACTCACACAACCGGATCTGGCTGGCCTTTGAACTCCTTTCTCCCGTGAGGACCCCCTGCCGCTCCGTCCTTCCCACACAGGCTGGGGACAGCCTGACTCAGACCTCAAGGGATCTCAAGAGGTTGTTCTGGGAAGGATGTGCCAGTATGCCAAGGCTCTGAAGGGCTGGGGGAGGGGGTGGGAGTGGGGGGCGGGGGGACGGGGCGTGGCGGGGCTGGAGGGCTGGGGAAGGCTGCGGCTCAGTTTCACGGACAGAGCCAAGTAGCAAAGCTTCCTGGGAATGGTTCTGTTGTGAGGAGCCGAGTGGCCCCGTTATGCAACCTGCATTGCCCTCCCATAGGCCCCCGCCCCGGTAATGTAAGTCAGGGGCCTAGCAGACAGGCCACAGACCTCCTTCAGTCTTCACGCAGTTAGGATGAGTTCTGTTTTCTTGAGACATGATCTCCCTCGCGTAGCCCAGTTTTAGGTCTGGAACTCATGATCAGGATCCTCCTGCCTCAGCCTTTCGAGTATTATTATTACAAGTTAGAAGCGCTGTGCCTGAGCTTCACTGTAGCAAGGCTTTTTTTCACACCTTTCTCTTTCTCCCTCCTTCCCTCCCTCCCTTCCTTCCTACCCCCCTCCTTCTTTCTTCCTTTTCCAGAAGGAGTCTCATTATGCAGCGCCGGCTGTCCTGGAACTCATTTTGTAGACCACGCTGGCCTGGCCTCATAGAAACCCACCCGCCTCTGTGAGTGTTGGGATTAAAGGCGTGCCCTAAGCTTTGCATCTTTTGAGCCCTGTTAATAAACTTTGCGGAATGCTCTAAAGGGCCCTGTTCTCTTCCTCTGATCTTTATGTATAAGCCCTCTCCACGTAGGTTTTTGCTTAATCTTGAGTTAATTTTTGCTTCTGTGACGATGTACAGGCCATCCCGCCCCACAGGCCATCTATTGCTTCGGCACCACAGTGAGAGAACCGTGTTTCTCCTACTGAATCATTAGTAAGACCCTTCTGGTCCATCCATCCCTTAGCCATACGTGTGTGGATCTGCATCTGGACTCTGTTCTGTTCCACCTGTCTGTCTGTCCACGGAACTGTAACAGTAATAGACTTCAGAAACCCAGTCTGCTGGCGTTCAAGAACTAAAGGCAGGGCGGGCTATTTCAATGCATCTCCCTCCAGATCTCTTACTATTCCAAGAAAAAGAGACTTTCCGGAGAAGCAAGAGTTCTTGAAAAACATTGGAGCCCACGAACACCCTGAGCGCTATCACAGGGGGTGGGGTGGGGTGGAGGATGGGGGATGGGGGTGGGGATGGGATGGGAGATGGGGTGGGGGATGGGGTCAGAGAATGAGTTCACAATCAGAACCAATTATTTGGTGGGCTCCCCTTGAGATACATAAAACAACTTCAGTGAGCCGAGTCCACTTGCAGATTATTGAAAAACAAAGGATTATTGTTCATTTTGCCAACAGGCTGTATGTAGAATCCTACAAGTTCTAGATAATAAAAGCCGGCATCACCCCGTGCAGGGTTGGATGGGCAGACCAGAGGATGGCTGTTAGCAGCAGTGGCTGGCAAGACACTGACAGAAAGCCTTGGCCATTGCGAATGACCCTGTTGCACCAAGGCTAGACTCAGGAACACAATGAAGAGAACAAACGTCATCTAAATTGAAAAGCACCACCCTGCAAAAGGGCTTTCAGACCTGGCTTGTACTCTTCTGTAAAGGAAAGCCCCATCAATGAAAGATGAACGGATGACGTCATCGGTAGACCTCACAGTGGGCGGGGCAGGCTGTTTCCCATTGACGCCAGTCGGTAGAGCCCACAGGTGTTCTGAGTTCTCACCACTCACATTGCTGAGAGCTGATACCCACGGTGTGTCTGCCCCTCAGGCCGCCTGGATCTTTGCTGCTTCCTGCTCTGGGAACTTCCTGGTACCAAGCAGGAGAAAAGGCACTCCCATTCCCCACCCCAACAGTGGAGACTGAATTTAGGGTCTTAGACAGACTAGGTAAGCACTCTACCTCTGGGCTGTACCCCCTGACATCTTTTTAACTTTTAATTTTGTGTCAGGGTCTGATTGAAATATCCTGACTAGCCTCAGACTCACTGTATAACCCACACACGCATGCCTTGAACTTGAGATCCCCCTGACTCAGTCTCCTCACACTTGTATTACCAACACTACTTATAGGAAGATGAGTGGAGGGGTGAGGAGAGACCCAGGAAGGACTTCCTGATGACTCGGGGACACCCTCGGGGTCCAGCTCCTGTGTACAAGAAGAAGCCGAAGTGCTGGCTGACGCGACAGCCCCTCCCCCCAGGCACAAAGGCCCTCCCTGCACATCTTCCACTGGAGAGCAGCACCACTGCCAACTCTGTATCCCCGAGTTCACTTCACAAAGGTCCTGCTTCCGCTCAATGTCTTTATTATCTTTATCAAAGAACTCCTCTTTCTAATCTTTCTTCCAAGAAAGTAAAAAAAAAAAAAAAAAAAAAATTCAGAATGTATTTCTGTTCCAAATGATAAAGACATAAGAAAGAAAGGAAGAAGGGAAGGAAGGAAAGAAGGAAAGAAGGAAGGAAAAACGATAAGACTTTAATTCACTCTCAGCCGATTTTTTTGATGCAAAATTCTGAAAATCAAATCCCAAGGCCAGTTTGTGAGTCATGATATTGGCATCTAAGTTATCTTCTGTGTCTGGATTCCAATTAAAGAGGAAAATCCCAGATTTGTTCTTTTCTTAAAAAAAATTATTTATTTATTATTTATATGAATACACTATTGCTGTCTTCAGACACACCAGAAGGGAGTATCAGATTCCAGTACAGATGGTTGTGAGTCACCATGTGGTTGCTGGGAATTGAACTCGGGACCTCTGGAAGAACAGTCAGTGCTCTTAACTGCTGCGCCATCTCTCCAGCCCCCAGATTCGTTTTCAATGCATAGGGACAAACCTAAAATAAATCTAATTATTTGCCTACTTATGCTTTTGTCCCACGAGGGATTTCAAGGTGGTAAACGTCTGTCTAGCAAATATCCTGTCTATGGGATGTCTGACTGTCCACGGCTCTTCTCTTCCGTTACTTACGCAGGCAGCTCCAGAGAAGAGCCAAGCTGCCCCAGTGCTGCAGGGTGAGGAGACCCCGCCCCGCCCCCGGGCTCTCCCAACCCCAGCGCTCGCTCTCCCAGAGGTCTGTGCGCCAACCACGTTGCCCCTCTTTGCTCTCTCACCTGCACGACTCGGCTAACTCTCATTCCGTCCCCTTTGCTTCCAAGTTCATTTCCCTACTTTAAAAATTTATCATTAGCCAGGCGGTGGTGGCGCACGCCTGTAATCCCAGCACTCTGGGAGGCAGAGGCAGGCGGATTTCTAAGTTCCAGGCCAGCCTGGTCTACAGAGTGAGTTCCAGGACAGCCAGGGCTACACAGAGAAACCTTGTCTCGAAAAAAAAAAAAAAAAAAAAAAAAACCAAAAAACAAAAAACCAAAAGAAATTGTTATTGCTTTCAAATCTTAGGTAATTTTTTAAAACCATTCTTTGAAGAGAAAGAAGAGGGAGGGCTGAGGTGGAGGACAAGGAGAAGAAAAAAAAAAAAAAAAGAAAGAAAGAAAATGAAAACAGACAGCCAGATCCCCGGTGAACCCGGAATAAGAGGGGCCATATTTTACATATTCAGTGAGTGAATCCGTGTCACCCTAAAAGTACCCACAGACAGTTAGAAGCCACCTGTAATTTCTGTTTGCATCTTTGTCCCTTCTAGCAAGGTTCCAGGGCTGGTAATTCTCAGATTACCAGCTTACTTTATGAGTAGTCTCTTATGAGCCAAAAGTTACCATGTCCCGAGATGTCCCCAAAGATATAGAGATGGAATAATTACAGATGGGCAGATCTACATTTGGAACATGGCGACTTGGTGCTGAAGAAGTGAGGAAAGGCAATTCTCACAAATCACACAGATGCCAAGGAAATATAAATAATATAAATTAACCTCAAATCTGACCAGCAGTTCATGCAAGCTGATTTTATATAAAGTTGTAAAAGAGAAGATGGAGTTAAAACTCATCATCCTATAAACACACACACACACACACACACACACCCCACACACAGGCACGCACAGAGGGATAATACTCAAGAAGTATGTGAACAATGTCTCAGCCTCTTGCAGCACACAAAGCCCTCCACGTGACCTGAGCTGTCCCCACACCAAGCTCTCCTGGGAGTAAAATGCTTGTCTCTGGATCCTTGCCTATGACTTTAGACAAACCACCGAGCCATTTCTATAGAACAAGAAGTTAGGACCTCTTTGGGGGTTTTGAAGTGAGCCTACCTGTCATGAATGTTGCAGAACGCAGTCGTTGACATGCATAAAGTTTTTTGGTTCTACTGTCTGGCTCTGGACCTTATTGCAACGCAGTCAGGTCGAGTAGAGTTCTGTAACTGCTCAGCCATATTGTGCATGACTTGGTACTCCAGGTCACTCTCCCGGGGATGAATAAAACGGAACACACTTAAGTGTCACCTCTTCCCTAGTCAACTAATTTTTTTTTTAAGTCTAAAATGGCTGAGTAGAAGATGTCAGAAGTCATGTTTTGAGGCTGAATATGTAGTCCACCTAAGTTAGAAAACGGCCAAAAATTAAGTCCTCCCCTACGAGATCTGTCCTCCAAGGTCACATTGGCCCCGTGATTTTTGCTTTACTGCGTTTCCCACCCCCTCTACCATCCCTGATTCTCCCTTCTAACGTCACTCTTCCTCTTTCTCTCCAAGCCGGCTCTGCTCTCAGCCATCATATTCACCCTCCGGGACCCCCTATGTCATTCTAGAACCTTTGCTGACCCTGACACGTGCTCCCTCCTTGAGATGTCCCCCCTCCTTCTCATCTCTTGCCTTTATTTGAAGGTTGGCACCTGACCTCTCTTGGGCATTTTTAAAGCTGCTCTCCCCACATACTTCTTCTCCAAGGTTCTGTTGGGTTCAGAGTTCACCCCACATGGCTTAGCATATCATTTTGTTCTGGTGCTTTCCTGGCTGGACTCATGAGGATGCCAGTGTTCTGACGGCATCTGCAGAGCCAGCAACTGTGAGGTCTGATGCTCTTCATTGTTCACTGGGAGGTTCGATGTGCAAGCAACCTCAGAGTTCCCTGGTTAGGAGTCGAGAAGGTCTACACTGTCACGAAACGGACCCATGTACCATCTCTACGTTACTTACCTGAAGTGATGTCATAGCTACCTCTTACTGGCTGATCACCCATATGATTTTGTTGAATCTCTGACTTTCTGCGGTCGCATGCTTTTTGGCTGCTGCCCACCACCAACCAGCCAATTAGCATATGCCACCGGAAGATAGAATTAATTTGAATATCCATCACACCGAGCACATTCCATGGGGAAGGGCAGCTTTATCGATGAGAGAGGCTCGCCAGTCATTCCCGCACACAAAATAACACATTCTGCATCCCAGTGGTTAATGTTTCACCTCATGCGAAACACTGCGTCCGTGAACATGGCTGAGTAGAACGACTTCTCTAAGCCAGGGTCGTTTGCAAACCGCATTCACATTGACTCGTAATGATTCCTGGCACTAGAATAGCTCATAGGGTATGGATGCTCATTACCAAATAAGGGGAAAGTGGGGCTTAAGGAAAATTTCATACTCCGCACATGGGAGAGTTCAGACAGCTTGGCAGAAGTCCCTAGATCCGAGATGAGATTCTGATAACTCATCCAAGGGGGAAAGATGAAACAAAAGGTCAAAGACGGGAGAAGAATAGTAGGAAGGCGCTGCGGGCGAGAGGGGGAAGGGGGCGAAGCGAGGAGCCGCTTCCTGATATTAAGCGAGGGGAAGCAGCAACTGTGCAGCTAATTAAGGAGCAGAGCCATCTGCCAGGGCCAGCCATTTTGGGGACTTCCAGAGGTGGGGTGACACAGAAGCTGAGCACTGGTGTGGGAACTGAGCACGTGGTCTCAGGGGGGTCACCTCAGGTTGGCAAAGGGGGAGAAGACAGTAACTAAATCCTAAGCAGCACAGGCCATGTGGAAGTTCAGAGTTTCAGTTTTTTTTTTTTTTAAGATTTATTTATTTATTATATGTAAGTCCACTGTAGCTATCTTCAGACACACCAGAAGAGGGCGTCAGATCTCACTACAGATGGTTGTGAGCCACCATGTGGTTGCTGGGAACTGAACTCAGGACCTCTGGAAGAGCAGTCAGTGCTCTTAACCGCTGAGCCATCTCTCCAGCCCCCAGAGTTTCAGTTTTAGGACAATTCATATGGTTAAAGAATAGCTACTATTAGTCATTGACACCATAGTGTAAATCAAGCGCCAAGACTTGAGAGTGAGGGGGCCCTGCCAAAATACTGCTTGGTGGGAAGAGTGTGTAGAAGTGCTTCTTTCTTTCCCCCTAGAAATAATCTATTGGGGGTGGCTCAGCACACTTAGACCATAAAATGATATGAGAACACGGAGTGGTCGCTCAATACGTATTAGCCTGAGCTGTTGTTTATGATTTGGGCTCTGACAGCCCTCCGCTCCTCTGAATGAGGAGTCACGTGACTCATGGGGCATTTCAAGGCACAGTTATGGAGGTCTTTGTGGGATCCGGACACTCTGGAGGCGAAGGGTCTGGGGGTGGGGATAAAAAAGATGAAGGTGTCCTCAGAACCTGCAGTGCGACCTAGTAACTAACTAGGTCATGGGGACAAGGGAAATCGTTACAAACTGGTGGCGTAAAACCTTAGAGGAGGTCACTATTCTCCAACCTGAGGCGGTGTCAGTCTGGCCTGGAGCCAGGGGTGATGGGTCTGGGTTTCCTCACTGCACTGACATATCGCTAACCGTGCAACATAAGGGGTTTCTTCACGACAGTCGCATACGCGGTTTGCCCACGTGCGCCACTTCCCCCCCCCCCCCATCACCCTCTCTCAGATCTGTTGGATGCGGGCTCAGAACAGATTCAGAGCGCCCTGAGCTGAGCCGCACTGGGAGGGCAAGCTCCGCCTAGTTTCCGGTTTAGCCTGGGAAAGGAATGTGGGTTCCTTCCTAGGGAAGGGGTCCCTCTTCACTCTCCCTCCCTACGGGGAAGCCATGGGTTGCTGTGGTTCGCTGGGCCCATCTTCCTCTGCCCAGGTCAGACGGAGAAATGGAAGCACCCCAGCCTTGTATGTGCAGGGCTGGTCCTTTGACGCCGACATTATCCAATACACATCCTGGTGACGATACACAGAGACTGGTAATTACATCTCCTGGTTGACTTCTGACAGCCTCTGAGTTAGTGACACACCCTGCTTCGGCTCCAATGTTTGATGCTAAGACTCTCCTTTGAGTGTAGTGTATATTCCCCCCCCCCCCTCAATGATAGATGAGAACACAGAATGATCATCGTTCAATGTCTTTTTTCAGACTGTGCATCTTACAATAACTCCAAATACTTTACTGAGGTTTGCACTGACCATGGAATGTGAACAGAAAATTGCTTCTTGCAATTGGTTGCTTTTTATTTTTATTTATTTATTTTTTTACAAATCTTTTTTTTTTTGTTGTTTTTGTTTTTGTTATTGTTTTTTTTTTCGAGACAGGGTTTCTCTGTATAGCCCTGGCTGTCCTGGAACTCACTCTGTAGACTAGGCTGGCCTTGAACTCAGAAATCCGCCTGCCTCTGTCTCCCAAGTGCTGGGATTAAAGGCGTGCGCCACCACCACCCGGCTTATTTTTATTTTTATTTTTTGTTTATTTTTTGTTTTTTTTTTGGTTTTTCGAGACAGGGTTTCTCTGTGTAGCCCTGGCTGTCCTGGAACTCACTCGGTAGACCAGGCTGGCCTCGAACTCAGAAATCTGCCTGCCTCTGCCTCCCAAGTGCTGGGATTAAAGGCGTGCGCCACCACCGCCCGGCTTTTATTTTTATTTTTTAAAAAGACTTATTTTATATATGTGAGTACACGGTAGCTGTCTTCAGACACATCAGAAGAGGGCGTCAGAACCCATTACAGATGGTTGTGAGCCACCATGTGGTTGCTGGGAATTGAACTCAAGACCTCTGGAAGAGAAGTCTGTGCTTTTAACCGCTGAGCCATCTGTCCAGCCTGAGATTTGTTGCTTATGAACAGACCTTATGTGGCTTATGAATAGGCATTTTCTTATTGTCTACCCCCCCTTTTTTTTTGTTTTTTTGAAACAGGGTCTCTCTATATAGCCCTGGCTGTCCTGGAACTCACTCTGTAGACCAGGCTGGCCTCAAACTCAGAAATCCGCCTGCCTCTGCCTCCCAAGTGCTGGGATTACAGGCGTGCACCACCACTGCTCAGCGTCTTCCCTTTTCTTGTGTGAATTCAGCTCAAGAATAAGGTACAGTACTGACGAAAGGTCTGAATTCAGAGTCTGTCCCCTCAGCCTACTGCAGAATGTTCTAGATGGGTCCGAGCCCGCCCTAAGGATGCGCCTGTCACGGGCGGTCGAGGCATTAAGTCAAACAAGGTGTGTTCAGGTGAGTGAGGCATGAGCTCCCTCTGGGAGGGAAGATGAGCCCCAACAGGCCTCTGCTGCAACCTCGCCAAGTGGTGAGCTAAACTATTCCGCACAGACCCCACCAAGCTGGAGTCTTTAACTACCGCCCTAACACGTGACTGACTAACGCGCATGGACGGTCATCTAGGCTGGGTGTTATTCGAGGTGGCAGATGGAAGAGCTGACTCTACAAAGTGTATCTTTCTGAGGGGAAACGCCCTAGTTACCTGGGTGTTTCTTACTCATATTCACATACTCTTGGGAATCATAGGCCTGGCCTGTCTGGACTATGACTGACCATAAATGCAAGATGGTTAAGGTATCACTTTTTCCGATTCTGCAAGCACAGAACTGCTTAGGGGAAGTTTCCACAGGAAGGTACTAATAGCCAAGCCAGGCACACGGTCCTTCCCAATTCTTGGTCTTATAAAGGGTAGCTAGCTAGTGAGCTTCCAGAACTTCCACCCACAAGTCTATGGCAGCCACGCTCTCCAAACAAACATCCTTAGGCATCCCAGAATCCTCTGGCACCTGGACAGACTTCCTGGCCCCACTGTGGAGGGGGGACTCTCTGATCTGGAGGCTAGCCCAATAAAGGCTGCAGGCTGGTTATAAATAGATGTCCCTGAACCCTCCTCCCTGGGGAGAAATACGTATGGGCCGCCCAGATGGCTCTCAACATCATCCGGGTTGGACTGTTTAATCTATTGGCCGGAACATTTGGAAAGACTGAAGAAGAGGGAAGTCTGAATTTACAGGAATCTCACAGAACTGAGAGCAATGGGTCTTCAGGAAAGGACAACGTTCTTCGGCATTCAGAGGACTGGACCAGCCATGAGAGAGGATCTGTACTTTAGGAACACCTTTGGGTTCCTAGGCTTACAGGCTAACAGCTCTAGAAGCAGCCCTCAGAGTTTGAGTGTGCGGCAGAATCTGTTACCAGAGTTTGTCTAGCCTCTGGAAGGACCCACAGGGGAGGCGCCAACCATAAAGGCTAGCTAGCTAGTGAGCTTCCAGAACTTCCACCGGCATCCCGCCGGATCTTAACCAGTGGTTGATTATTCAGTTGCACACTGGACCCTCTTCCGGGCTCCAGAACGCATGCGCAGTTAGACTACATGCTCCGATCCCATTGGTTCTGGCCCCGAGAGGTTGTAACTGAGTGATGCAGGGCAGGAAGTAGCTAGAAAGAAAGACAGGTAAGAAGATGGAGGGGAGGAGGGAAGGTGTACTGGCTGGTTTTCTGTGTCAACTTGAAACAGGCTGGAGTTATCACAGAGAAAGGAGCGTCAGTTGGGGAAGTGCCTCCATGAGATCCAGCTGTGGAGCATTTTCTCAATTAGTGATCAAGTGGGGGAGAGCCCCTTGTGGGTGGTACCATCTCTGGGTTGGTATTCTTGGGTTCTATAAGAGAACAGGCTGAGCAAGCCAGGGGAAGCAAGCCAGTAAGAAACATCCCTCCGTGGCCTCTGCATCAGCTCCTGCTTCCTGACCTGCTTGAGTTCCAGTCCTGACTTCCTTTAGTGATGAACAGCAGTGTGGAAGTGTAAGCTCAATAAACCCTTTCCTCCCCAACTTGCTTCTTGGTCATGATGTTTGTGCAGGCATAGAAACCCTGACTAAGACAGAAGGGTTGACCAAGAGAAAGAACGGTCCTTGATGCAGCTTCCGGCAATGGCACTCTGTACCGCTCAGGCGGTCCACGTGTGGAAGGTGATATGGGCACCCAGGGAGCCGGCTCAGGGTAAAGGGTATGGGAACTTGACCACAACCCCAGGGCCCTTTCTGGCTGGTTTATGTAAACTGTCCAGGCAGAGTGGACGGTGGCCCACTGCCACTCCTTGTTAGAAACAGTGAACTCACTGATATTTCTGAGTCTCCTTCTTGACCATTTTTTTTTTCATTTCTGTGCATTAGAATCACTGGTTCTCTGGCTATCCCACCCTGCCCCACTGCTGCCCTCTTGACTCCCGCTCTAGAGACCATGTATAGACTCTACATATTTCTCCCTTGCGAGCATGTGGGTACCACTCCGGGTCTTCCCACTCCCCGCTTTGCCCCTTCCTTGTCAGGTGGCCTGCTAGGACACCCTCTGGCTTGGCAGGGAGCGAGGTGTGCTGTAGAGAAGGTCCAGGCTTCTGGAGGCACGGTGGTTTGCATCTCCTGCTCAACCAGCATTTGGCCGCTGTACCGGCTGACGTTTTCCCCAGCCAGGCCTCGGCCTCTGTCTCGGCTCGAAACCTCCATGCTTACAACTGCTTGGCAGACAACCCCAGACATGAATCAGCCGCACATCACTGAGCTCTCCCTGTTCTCCGTGGTTTTCCGTCCCAGCCCGTGCCCTCTGGTTATTTTCTGTAATGTTCACAGACTCAGAAGCTCTCAGTTATTCGCCCCAAGTCACCTTTGTTTTCTGCTCTTTGCTGAAGTGTTCTCGGCTTTGCTCCCCGTTCCCCGGTGGGATTTAGCATGTCTTCCTCCACGTTCTGTATGTTTTACTGTTGTTCCCGAGGCCTAACTTGGAACAGAAACGTTTGCTTCTCTTCTGTGGCTAGCTCTTCTTGGGGACATAGGAAGTACGCTGCTGTGTGTGTGCGTGTGCCACTGTCATCTCCTTATGAGTTTTGTCACAACTAGAAAAAAATTCTTCAGAGGGCCTTAAATTTAGTCTGTAGCACAGGGTAGACCCAAACCTTCAATCTTCTTGCCTTGGCCTCCAGAGAGTGTGTGAGATTACAGGCCTGCCCTGGATGGATGCTGTACTTTTAAAAGGACTGGAAACAACTAAATGCAAATTAGACCAAATGCCAGGCGTGCCTAAGGGCCCCCGTGGAGGTGACCCTTGGCAGGTTTTCCTTCTAGAACAAACACTATCTCTAACCTTGTAGCATTTTGTTTTGTTTAAGTAAAATAATTTCCTCGTTAGATGGGTGGGATTTTGGATTTCGCATCCTCGCGTGCCTTTTGGTTTTTTGTTTGTTTTTTAATAGAACAGCCACATAGATAAGGGAAAGGTCTGTTATAAACACAGGGGATTCAAATATCCTCCAAACTCTTCAGGTTGTAGCTTCAGTTCTCTTGGAGACATTCTCAGGGAATCTCACCAGTAAGATATGGGATCCTTTTAGGAATCTCGGGGCACAGGGACAATGAACAGATCTCTGAGTTCCGGTAAGCTGGCCAGCTTTAAGTATCAAGATGATGTTGGTCATAAGCTTTATGTGTAGATGAATCTTGGAATTCGAGGGGAGCCTGGTCTATGTAGCAAGTTCCAGATGAGCCAGAGTTACAGAGTAAACCCTGGAGACAGAGAGAGAGAGAGAGAGAGAGAGACAGAGACAGAGACAGAGACAGACATACCATACACTGACACAGAGAGACAGAAACAAAGGGAGTTAAGGGATGCAGAGAGAGAGAGAGAGGGAGGGAGGGAGGGAGGGAGGGAGGGAGGGAGGGAGAGAGAGAGAGAGAGAGAGAGAGAGAGAGAGAGAGAGAGAGGCACACAGAGACAGATTGACAGAGATAGAGACAGAAACACAGGGAGTTAATGGATGGAGAGGGAGGGAGGGAAGGAGGGAAGGGGAGGGAGGGAGGGAGGAAGACATCTGTGGAAAACGATGTAACAGTGAAGGGAATGCCATGGGCTATGGTTTGGGAATGGCCGCCCCTCAGGCTCATAGCTGAGGGTCTGTAGGTGCTGCTGCTCTATTGGCAGAAGGAGACTTTAGAGGGTGGGACCTGGTTGAAATGTATTTTAACCCTGGCACCTTCCTATAGAAAAAATGATAAATCCTCTCAGGAAACTAGAAGAAAACCCAAGAACACTCCCCAACGGGTAAAAGACTAAGGGAGCTCCCTGGCCATCATATGGCGAACAGATTCCCTTTCTTCATGATGTGCTGTCTCACCAGGGCCCCGAAACACGGAACCAGCTAACGAAAGATCGAAATCAGAGCCCTCTTTAAACTTTGTCTCTTAGGTGTTCGTCACGGCAAGTAAAAAGTCTCGTTAGCATATCGAGTAAATCAAATTTCAGGACTGTGTGGTCTCAGGCAATGAAGTCTATTTGGGAAGCGAAGAGTTCGTCAAGGTCTGCCCAGTGGTGTCCTGACACACGGGGTGGGAAGGTGTTAGCGTCTACCTAGGACTGCAATCCAGGAAGCACAGAGAGACAAGCATACAGGCAACTGTAACACAGGCAGACTGTCAGGGCTCTACAATAGACGTAGAAGCATTCGGCCCTGTGTGGTGGGACCCGCTTGTAACCACAGTGTTCTGGGGAGGCTAAAGCAGAAAGGTCATGAGTTGGCGGCCAACCTGGCCTCAAAAAAGCAAAAACTAAACAAGCAAGAATGCTCTTTGGTATGGCTGTCTCCTGAGAGGCTTATGCTGTCTCCTGTAAGACCACTAGGAAAGGGGAGGGTCTCATCTACTGAGCTACTTAACCTACAAAGTGAAGATCAAGTCAGATCTGGTCCTGAGGACCCTCCTGGCCTCCTGTCTTGTCACGTCCCTCCTCCAC